>PVIC010010785.1:0-42686 GCA_004025085.1 Thryonomys swinderianus
AAAGAGGGAGGGAGGAAGGAAGGAAGGAAGGAAGGAAGGAAGGAAGGAAGGAAGGAAGGAAGGAAGGAAGGAAGGAAGGAAGGAAGGAAGGAAGGATTACCTGGACAACTTTTACCTGCTTACTACTATACATGCACTGTATACATTCTGTGAAGATACAAGGAACATAACGGTTGTCTTACTCTGAACTATGCTACTTAGCTTCATTTTTCTTCCTGAAAATAGTCAAATTCAACCTTTTAATGTACCCAAATCTCTGCCACTCCCAGCATGAAATATTTCACTGGCTCCTGCTTCCCAAGGGTACAATCCATGGACACTGCATGGCACACAAGGCTCCCAGAGTCCCCTCCCTCGAATCACTCAGACATTCCCTCAGAAATCTCAAGCCCTCAGCTGTCTCAGTCTTTTAAGCTTCCTTGATCTTCACCTATTCCTTTCAGCCTAGAGATCTTATTTAATCCTTTAAAGAAACTCTGGTTTTATGTCTTTGAGACTGTTGTGTCTAACATAACCTTTAGGGACCAAGTCCACATTGTGTCAAATGTTTGCTATCTATACTGGAATCATTTTGACAATTAAAAGTGTGTTTATTCATGAATGCTCATAATACAAAGTCGTGAGGTTTGCTTCAGGAATTTTATATTTTCATTTGGCAGTTTTTCTTCACTGTAGATCCCGTTGCTCCTATCTCCCTTTATACCTCTGTCTGCTTCCTCATTGCCCAGAGTCTACCTTCTAGCTTCCTGGCATCTCTCCTTTATATTAATTAACCAATTAAATTTTTTGTTTTCTCATGTAAGAAAACATGAAATACTTAATCTACTGAGTCTGGCTTATTTCTCTTACTATGATGGTCTTCAGTTCCATTCATTTTCCTGTAAATGACAGGGCTTCATTCTTCTTTGTGGTTGAAATGTATAAATAACATTTTCTTTCTTCATTATATTTATGGCCTTCTAGGCTATTTCCAGAGTTTAACTATTGTGAATTGTGCCAGTTCAAATGTGAGTGTGTATACATCTCTTTAGCATGTTATCCTTAATTCTTCTGGTAACATATTCAATAGAGACACAGCTGGATGAAATTGTATTTCTATTTTTTTAAGAATCACCATAGTGATTTCTATAGTTATTGTACTATTTTCCATCCTTGTTTTGACAATTTTGTCAGCACAATATGAGATCCTCAAGGTACAGACCTCCCTTTCATTTATGATATCTTTTGAGCATAGCACAGTGCTTGTCTTGTGGTAGGGCTGGATATATGTTTGTTGACTGGTTGATAGGTTCTATTTTGAATAGATCATGCTTATTTATTGAATATATCACATTTTGAATAGATATGTCTAATATCATTAGCAGCGACTAGTATGAACTAGTGGCTATGTTCAAAATACAGTTTTAAGTGTAAACTATATCACAGACCAGGATGGGCCCAGTCAAACACAGTATTTAATATCCACAGACTTTATAAAATATAGATAAGACTGTAAAGATGAAACAAGACTGTCTTCATAAAAGAGTCTCTGGAGGAACTTACTGTAATATCAAGTAAATATGGAAGAGAGTTTAGTTAAATATAAACACTTCCTTTCATGAAATGTTAAACATTATCCTTTAAATGACACAATTAAAGTGTAAATATTTTTATTTTTATTATAATATCCGTTTTAGTAACATTACTCTCCTCTTCCTAACCCAAGACAAACAAATTGAGGACAGTGATCTAGAAAGCATTCCAGAATTCCTTACTTTTGTTTGCCACACTCGGTTTATGGGAGTTATTTAGTTATAGCAATATTTATGAGTGGTTTCTAGGTGGCATTGTAAATATATCTTGGCAGATGAAAGGTTATATTGCATAATTTAGTCATAAAAATGTTTTATATACTAGTGTGAGTATTGCTTTTGCTGTTAGTTTTGAAGTTTATTTGTATTTCCTGGTTGTGAATTGAAAGAATTCTAACTAAATTGGATGAATGACAATTAGATAATTTTCATACCACATTCATTGTAAATATTTTCATTTATTTCTTATTAATTTTGTTAAACTCTTCCACAATGTCCAATCTATCTTAAATATTTTAACAGTCTACCGTGTCACTCATATTTCACAATTCAGTCATGCTGATTGGGTAGAATGATCACAGAAACAATTTGTGTTCTAAAACAACTTATATGGGGATAGATGCATTTGTGTAATATATATCTCAATTATTAATACAAGATGCCATGAATATTTTAAGACATTTAAAATTTTACTTCCTCAGGATTTTTTTCCCTTTACTTTACCTTTTGAATTTATGCACCTATTTTATTCTCATGGGACTGCCCCTCAAAATATTTCCTGGAAGCCTCTTGCAGAGCATAGTATATTCTTTTAAACATGACTTGTGATTTAATAATGAGGTTGATTTTTGCAAACTGAAATATCAATTTAGAAACAATAATGATTTTGAAATTCTAAAAAAATGCATAAATTAATTTTGGCAGGATCACAAATTCAAATGCCCTTTGAGGCCATATAGGCACTAAAAGTGAGTGGCTGGAGCTTGCTGGGGACTGCGGTGGGAGGCTCTGGGGCCTCTCTGGAGACACTAAAATGCAGGATCAGCACTGCCAGGCTTTTTGTCTTGCAAACGAGGCTGAAAATCTGCATATTTTACTGGACCATCTCAATGTGTAATACTCTCTCAGTTCTCTAAATACTTGTTTCACGATCTCTGCTTTACATTAATACTTCTTTAAAGAACTTGTACTCTGCCCAAACTCTAACTTGAATTTTTCCTAAACTCAGAATTTTTTACACCAAGCGTTTTCTTCTAATCTAGCATAAGCCAGAGTGAGAGACTACCATGCAGTCCTCCCTACATAAGACAATTTGCCCCATCTCATCCTCCGATTTTTCTCAATAGTAAGTGTTAAGCCAGATAGATTAAGCAAGATGTAGTGTATCTTTATTTGTTTATTGTCTTTTTCTCACCAATATAACACAAACTCCATGGAGACATTTCCCCTTGCTGATGTTTCCCCAGTTCCTAGAATAACTATTAGCAGGTGATAGTCTCTTAATATAACCATTAAGTGAATGAATTTTCCATGGATTTTCAAGTACACAGGGGAAATAATTAAAGAATTTATTGGTGTAAGATTGCAGGGTAAACATAATAGAAATGCAACCAGCAGTTCGTTGGAAGGGGCTTATCCTAGACTGCGAGAAGTCATTGTGTGCATTTCCTCTAAGCTTTGAACCTGGATATTCCCAATCATTGCCTGAAGTCAGACACCGTGGGGTCCATTTCATCAAAATGATACAAATATTATGTCACTTTGTAGCATACTACTGGATGCAGGAGTTGTAATATATTTCCCATAGCAAATACTTCCTAGTATTTGGAACTTTCCAACAATTAAATGGGCTGTCTCACATAGAAGATTTAGTCCTATATTAAGGATTCACTTTTTGATACTATACACTGTTAAACTCACATAGCCATGTAGGTTTCTGGATCAGGGAATATGTCATTTTTGTATAAATATTTTGTGTAAATGTCATCTTTTCTCTAGTGTGAGAAAATGAAGGTGTAAATGCATATCAAAATGTATGATAGGTCGTGTGAAATAAGAATAAAATATTCAAAAGGGAAAGTGAGAGCAGGGGGAAGTAAAGAAGGGAAAGAAAAAATTTGAAAATTTTGAAAAAATAACCTGTCTTTTTCTCTATGGCTGCTTTAAAGACTTTTCACTGGTTTTGAACTCAGCAATCCTCCTGCCTCTGCCTCCCAAGCGCTGGGATTACAGGCGTGAGCCACCATGCCCGGTTTTTTGCTGTTTT
Source organism: Thryonomys swinderianus (assembly GCA_004025085.1). NCBI lineage: Eukaryota > Metazoa > Chordata > Mammalia > Rodentia > Thryonomyidae > Thryonomys > Thryonomys swinderianus. The sequence goes on from PVIC010010785.1 coordinate 3,838, forward strand.
TTCTAGTTTTATTATAGGGTATCTGAATATGGATTTCTTTTGTTTATCCTGTTTTAGAAATATGGACCTACTTTCATTTGTAGTTTTGGGTCTCTTTTAACAGTAGAAAATGTCAGCTACTATTTCTTCAAATATTTTATCACATTCTCAGCTTTTTATCCTTGAGATGTTATAATGTGTTAGTGTCCAGTGAACCTTTTCACTATATTTTCTGTCTTTGGATTCTTGTAATCTTCTTTTGGTTTAACTATATCTGATCAAATGTACATCTCAGATATTTTTCAGCAATATTATTCTGTTTCTAATCTTATATTTGGTCCTTTTTAAAGTATCTTATGTTATTTTTTATAGTTGCTTACTGGAATACTTAAACTTGATTTTTTATTGAATAAAATAAACATTTAAGTTGATAAATTTTGTGATAAAAGTAATGTATCATATTGATGTTTCTTTTTATATTGATTTTATTGGTACATTTTATATATATACATTATATATACATGTATACAATATTGTAATATTCTAATGTATACATATATATGCACAAATATACTATATATACATGTTCCACATATATACATATTCCTGTACATGACACATCATGATTCTCCTTTTCCCATTCCCCTGCTCTCGGTAAAACTCCCACCCTTTTATACATAAGCTTTGTTTCCCTTTTTTACCATCAAAGTTTTCTGTTTGTGAATGAGGAGGAAGAAGAACAAAAGCCAGAGGGGTACCTGGAAAAGAGAAAGTTTCTCCTCTTAAATTTGTCAGTTTCACAGAAAACATCTCCCAATCTTTAATGACAGATCCGGACTCCAAGCTCAAAGTATCAGAGTAAGTTTCAAGTGTTTTATTAATGCTCTAAAATATACCAGATTAAACTAAGTTTATTAGTGTTAAGAACTACTGTCATTAGTATAAAGAATCATGGAATGGATAAATTAAGTAAAAGTAAAGTAACTGTGGACTCAAAATTATAATTCTTTAAAAAATAAATAAAATACCTAGGTTTTAAGTATAGCTTTTTAATTGACTAGAAACCTTACATTAATACCATACCTAAGAAGTTCTACCCTTATTTAAAAATGTAAGTTTGAGTTACATGTCTTCTACAGACTCTTGTAATTCTAAAACAATTCAAGGAAGTCTTTAAATTATATTCACTATTAAAATATAATGGTAAGTTTTGTTGATATTTTAATATGTTTTATTTATGGGTTGTCAAAAGTAGCTGTTTAGTTTTGATAATAAAATCAATACATTTTTAAAAGTAGCATAGACAACTAAAAAAACCATACTTCCTTACATTACTCAATAACATTTTGATGTCTGTAAAGCTATTGTATAACAACTGCTATCATGAACATAATACATTTATTCTATTTTAATTAGTTCATTTATGTATGAAACTAGATTTAAAACTATTAACTCCTTAATTAAAGGAGCTTAGTTTCTGAGCTTTTATTTTAAATTATTTATAGTCACTATTATTTTCTTTATATATGAAATTATTTTACTGAAAATAAACTTTAACAAACTATGAGCCTTTATGTAATGTCTCCTCTCAACTATAGTTTATAGAAATAACATTTCAAGAGTTTTTACATTTCTAAACAATATTAGTAGCATTGCTGAGAGAAAAAAATTTCTGACTCAGTCCAAGGTTATTTTTTTTAAATCATACAGATCTTTTTAGGAAGTTAATGTGTGTCTGTTAAGAAGTAGAATGGATGTTTGGTAGCTCCTTGGTACTAAACAATAATTACAGAATATAATGATTACATTGCATTTTTTCCTTGGTTTCTTGTGAAGGAAATCATATCAAAAAAAATTCTTTTTTTTTTTTTTTTTGAGACAGGGTCTCGCTTTGTAGTTCAGGCTGGCCCTGAGCTCACTATGGTGCTCAGGCAAGCCGCCGCAAACTCAGCAATCCTCTTGTCTCTGCCTCCCGAGTGCTGGGATTACAGGCGTGAGCCACCACACCCGGCACTGTGGTATGCGGTGTTGATTGTTGGTGGGCGTGAGTCTCCACGCCCAGCATTGTATGTGGTCACCGGGGATCGAACTTAGGACCTTGCGCCTGTGAGGCAGGCGCCGGAACCACTGAGCTAACCCTCCGGTCCTCAAAAAAATTCTTGTATTAAACTATTTCTACATTCTGAGAATAAGTGTAAATTGATTATATAATAATATTTCAGTAGGACATCGGATTACAATGTTATTACTGACCTTTGCCATTAAACCTCTAGTCAGATGGGTCTATACTTTTGTGTTTTATAGGCTATTTGGTCTTTTTATGTTGGGTTACACTAATTTGTATAAAATAGCATGAATCTTTTCTTGTTCCCCTAGGCTCAGACAAGTAAATTCTTCCTTGAAATCGGGGTACATTCATGGGTAGTCTTGTTGTATACAGTAATGGGTTTGCCATCGTTTTCTTTTATTGCTGGTTTTGAGCCAATTTGTTCATGTTTCTTCTTCAGGGTAAAGTTTCTTTCAGATTTTCAAGTTTGTACATACAAAATAGGATACTTTTTATAAAGATAACTTCCCTGGGAATTTGGAAAGAAAGGAAACTTTTTATAAACAACAATTTACATTATTACATAGATTTATAATTGCACAATACTAATGTTTCCTCTAAAGTTTTCTTCTCTTCTGGAAAGTAAATATTTTTGAAAATAACATGCCAAATCTATGTTTTCCATGTTTTGGTTTTTGTCAAACTTTTAAAAACTCTATTTTAATTGTATTCATTTTAGACTAAAGATTGTGAAGAATGATTTTCCCCCAAATAGCAAGGATAGTTATTTCATATTTCCCTCTCTGTTTCTGAGGCTGCCATTTTAACCCATCTTCAAATTTACATGCACAGTAACATCTATGACCATGAAAGTTTTTGTCGGGGGAGAATGTGGCATATTTAAATATAGCATTTTGTGTCAGTTATGTGCGTAAATTGGCATGAAGGGGTGTAGGTGGTGCATACATCCTCCATTTATCTGTGCCAGTAATTTAACTTAACTAGATTTACCTAATTTAGTAGGTGGAATGAAGCTTCAGAGGCTAAAGACTGAGTTTAGAGACCTACTTTTCCTCTCCTGTATCTAACACAATCAACTTTGCGCTTACGAAAACTGCTCACTCTTTCTCCTGAAATAATGGAATTGTGGGACTCTTCCTCACTACCTTCTAGGAAATGTGACACTCTCATCAAGATTGAAATATGGAACCAACAATACCAACATACTGAGCAGCAGGCGCTCATTCGTCTGGGTTTGCTTAGCTTGGAGCAGGGGCATTCTACGGCAGAAGCCCATCTTCTCTAAAACTCCCTGGGAGTCTGGCCTTGTTCCCCAATTACTCACTCTTGGTGAGGCCTCCAGACTTCGTCTTCTGTATTTCCCTGAAAGATCCTCATTTTCAGGAAGGGAAGTTGCACATCTTCTTCGCACTGATTCAAATTTACCGTCTTTGGTAACGATTGCTGCCAAAAATTAGTAATATATTATTGGCAGTATTTACTAGTTTCAAAACTGATACATATTTTCTTAGTTTTATTCTTTTTTGGTTATATCTGGATATCTGTCTGAAATTCTAGGAGAAGAATTTCAAGGGAGGTTTTCGTGAGAAGTTTTCCATTTCATATAAATGAATATGAGAGAAGAATCTATAAAACACCTGATTATTTGAACTATGAGAGAGATAACATCCTTGAAGCTGTTCTTGAAATACTGTTCTCAGAAGCCAGCTCCAATTCTTGTTAACTGGAATGACAGAAGAAAATTTTCCACAGCAAATAAATACTAGTTATACAAATAAAACAAAAGTAAATGTGGTTCTTTATGGAAGAAATTTCTGGAAAATTAATATGGAACAGAGCATTTTGACTCTACACGAGAGACATAATATGCAATAGTTCCCAGGATTTATTTCAGTTCATTGTATTTCTGAGTTTTTCTTCAAACCATCATAAAGGAAAAATAAATTAGTAGAACATACTCTGGAAAATACTGATAAAACAACATCATTTTTAATTGTAGAGCAGTTAAGACAAGAAAAGCTTTCTAATTTGTTACTTTTGCAAACTAAAGCCCAAAAGCTACCCCTTTCCCCCTTCATTTCTTCTTTTCTTCATGCATGCAGCAAATGCTTGGCCTACTACACAGAAAAAAAATCATCCATATACCAGATTCTTTTCCATGGTGTGCAATGCAGAATAGATTGCTTGACTCATGATCTAAAGTAAATGTGAGAGTATTAATTACTACAGAGAGAATAATATGTTCATCTCCAACTTGCAAGGATAGTTTCAGAACTGAAGACTACACCAAAGTTCTGTAAAAATTCCCCTCCCCTACAATGAAACCTATAGAGCAACATTTCTAAAATATGCTCTTGAAGCACACAGAATGCTGAGATCTGTATCAGTTTCTGATATTTTCATTTGTGATATTGTATAAACATAGCATGTTCCAGGTTATCTATATAATGGCATAATTGTTTCTCATGTGATTTCTGAGAGGACCTAAGTTTTTTTTTTTTTGTGAGACAGGGTCTTGCTTTGTAGTTCAGGCTGGCTCTGAGCTTACTATGTAGCCCAGGCAAGCCTGGAACTCAGCAATCCTCCTGTCTCTGCCTCCCGAGTGCTGGGATTACAGGCGTGAGCCACCATGCCCAGCCGGACCTAAGTTTTTTAAGAGAAACAGAAAAAGGTAAAAAGTTTCAGCGAGTTTGATGGAACTGACCATTTCTGTCATTGTTAATTGGCATATATTATAGTTCCTGTGTTGTAAAGTATATAGTAAAGTTGTATATAGTAAAGTTCCTGTGTTGAAAACTTAACCCACTGTTTACAGTGTTGAAGGGTGAAATTTTTAAAGGGTGATTGAGCCAGGACTGACACACACTCATGAATGGATTAATGATGTTGTTATGGGAGTGAGTTTTTCATTAGGCTAGTCCTTCCCTAAAAAAAGAGTGAGTTCTTCCTTTCTTGTGTAAAGCACACACTCCCTCTCTTCCCTTTCCACCATGGGATGATACAGCAAACAGGCCCTTTACCAGGAGTCACAGCCTTGACATTGGACTTCCAAGGCTCAGAAGTATAAAAATAAACTTTGACATTTTATAAAGTTCTCAGTCTCTAGCATTTTGTTATAGGAAGACAAAAAGAGACCAAGATATAAAATTGATACTGAAGATGTATGTTTTGTTACTGTAATAAATACCTGAATTTAAAGAAGTATACATTGGAACTGGGTAATGAGCAGAGTTTGGAAGAATTTGAAGACCACTAAGAGAAATTTTGTGAGGATTGAGAAAAAAGAATATCTGTGGGGAAAGTCTAAGTCCTCTTAGAGGTTATTTAAAAGGCCCTGGCCTGGATGCTGCCAGAAATAGGAATGGCAAAGGCCATTCTGATGAAGTCTTACATAGAAATGAGAAACAGATATTGGAAACTAAAATGCATCTCTGTTATAAAGTAACTAAGAGCTTGGCTGAACTGTGTCCATTCCTGAATGCTTTATGGAAGGTAGAATTCAAGAGCAATAAACTAAGATACCTAGTGAAAAAACTTTTAAATGGAATATTAAAGAAGTGTCTGGCTTCTCTGAATAGCATGTAGTAAAGGGAAGAAATGACTAAAAGAGGAAATTTATAATTAAAAGGGAGGCAGAATGCAAAAATTTAAATAAGTTGTAGCTTGGCCATGTAAAGAATAAAAGACAAAAAAAAAAAGTTCAATGATACAGCCAAGTGACCCTTTGATCAAGGGATCAACATGAAGGGAACAAAACCAGTTGGTATTCATCAAAGCCACGGCAAAATGAGCCTGCAGGCATTTCAGAGATTTTTGAAACTGCCCTTCCCATGACCAGCCCAGAACTCCAAGAAGTCAGAAGAATGGTTCTAGAGGTCAGGGCTGGGGTGTTTTCCATGGGCTCGTGGCCCAGAACCTCTGCCCCTGGGCCCTGCGCCCTGTGCTCTTGGGCGGCGCTCCTCCACTGCCCTAGTGGTGGCTCAAGAGTCTCAGCTGCAGCTTGGGCAGCTGCTCTGGAGGGAAGGCACCAGGCTTAAACCTCGCATCCGCGTGGTGCTCGGGCTGCTTGTTTTTGCCGGATCGTTTTGATCGTATTCTCTGTGGTAGTGCGTTCAGCAGAAATCACAGTTTTGAATAGAATCCGTTTTCCCATCTTCACCACCACCAGCATCAGCATCAGCTGACTCACCATCCTCACACTGCCACCAAGAGCACCACGATTTCAATGTTTTGCACTGCAAATGTGAAAACTATATTCATCCAGCAGAGGGAGCCCCCAAAGCTACTGTCCAAAAAGAAATGGGACTGAAATAAGTAAGTGGAAATTTGTACATTTTATGCTTGACAATGAAATTTTAATCAACCTATGTCCGGCCCTATGGGGCTCACTATTTAAGTCTTTTGAGCATAAGGTGACTAAAATATTTTCTTACTGCACATGCCAACTTTAACTTAATGGTTTTAAAATAATTGTCTGGTTTTCTCATATTTTGTAGCTTGAATTTCTGTGTTATTTTAGCTCTATATTTTAATACTTCAATTTATGAATAATGTTGACTGATTCTGTAATTATACTAGCTAGCATTTGTTCCCTTTACACCCTACATTACCTTATATTTACTTTTAGATTGTTAAATTTATATGTATTTTTTCTGTAGTGAATGAATTCAGTATCCTCCACATCGTTTCCTTTCTCTATTTATTTGTTTTGATCCATTTATTGCCTGGCTAGATTTCATTGTCAAATAGTTTATTTAAGAAGGGTTTTGAATCCTCCAATCCCTGATACCTTTCATATTTGGGATGATCTTTGTCTTACATACATATGACAAATAAGGTGGGTACAATACTGTCAGCTTATATTTCTTTCCTTAATCTATGACTGTTATCCGACTGTTCTCTGGGGACAGAGTATGTTCCCCCAGAGCTGTCTCTCTCCATTCCTGAAGGCTCAGTCTGAGACAGAACAAGCCTTCTAAATAACAAGAATCTCATAAATGAGCCCAGACCATATCTCATAGCTTGGTGGATCTCTGTTTCTGTTTTTCTCTTTCTGCCTTTCTCTCTAGCTTTAATGAAGTATAATCGATACACTAAAAATTGCACATTTCATTTGGACATCTGCCTACATCAGTGATACTGTCATTACAACCGGGACTTTAGCCATCACTTCAAGAGATTTTTGTGCTACCCCCACACCTCTATGCACACACATTTTTTGTTTGTTTCTTTTGTCCTACGAACATTAAACTAGGACAGTTCTGGGGAAAGGCAGTTCTAAAGAGAGCTCTGTGTTTCTGCATGTCCTCTGTGCCCTTCTGCATGGCCTATCCCCCAGTTTTCTGACTGTAATGTAATCAGGCCTATTTTGTGGCTGTGGAAATTGTTGTGCGCAGAGGTTAAGCCAGTTACTCAAGGCCACGGGGCACACGGGCGAGCCCTGGAGCAGGTCCAGGACTCTGAACCGCTGGGTGACATATTGTCTTCTGTTGCTTCACTTGGTGGGGACCTCGCCTATTTTTTCCCATCACACTTAGTTAAAATCAGCTATTTTAATTCCCAGTCCTGAATGGAACTCAGTAGTGTTCCACTCCCATTACTAGAATGTTGTTTCAAAGGAAAGATGAATCATGAAAAATGAATAAAGATGAAATAATTTCATTCAGAGTCAGTGTAGATACATTCATTTTTCTTCACTTTAACCTCTTATTTTCCATAATGTGTTTACAAACATATTCAATGTGCTAACAAAAAGTTTTGGTAAGAATAGTGCTTTCACATCAGCATTTCAGACAAACACAAAACATTCTGTTTAATGTTTGCATAACTTTGTATGTTAATTAGGCATATACCTGTTCCTGGATACTTAAAAAAACCTCTTTTTTAATAAAGTAACATTAAATATAAAGAAATTGCCATTTTTACTTGTATTTTTCCTTAGAGCACATTTTATTTCATTGATCCGTTGAGTCTGGTCGTCAGTGAGCTAAATGAGGCTACTTCCCCTTTTGCTGGAGAAATTTAACCAACAATATGGGATTGAGGCAGGTTGGCTTCCTGCCCCAAAGTGATTATTCCCCAGGCCGGCCATTTCCCAGATGTCCTCAGAGATGTCCAGGAACACGACACAGTCAGGCCCTGCACTGCTGTGGGTTCCGTGGAGGCAGGGAACATTCCACGTGCTCCTTTCCCTCCCCTTGTCCTCCCCTGCCCCTACCGCCTGGGGTAACAGATCCACAGGACTGGCTTTGTGTGGGACTTCTTCACACTTCCCCTCTGAGCCCTGCTTGACTGCTGCCTCCTCAGATTACCACAAGGGGCAGACACTGACTGAAAAAGGGCCGAAAAAACAAATGCTTAAGGAAAAGCAGGGAAATATAAAACATGTAAAAAGAAAACAGTAACACAATGAAATACATTTTAAAACATGTTCATGTCATCAGCTGTAATATCAGGTCATGTGAAGTGGGTTTTATTCATTTATTTAAAAATAACTTTTTATTAGTGTTGGAAATGTATGAATGAGTATAAGGTTGAAAACCAGGATGATTTAAAATTTTTCTTCAGAAGACTATATCTGGGTAGCATTCATATGTTTTCATATTTTGTACTTCAAATTTAATAAGTTCATGAATACATTTTATTTAAGATTTCAGCTTTGTTATAACCCCTCAAATGAATAATGTATCCTTCCCAGAGGAGAAAAGCACTGTAAACATTAATTTTAACTTCCTTTATCAGTCATTGGTTTGCATCCTTTAAAAAAAAAAAAGCCCAAGCAAATGTACAGAAAGTATTGTTACTCTTAATGAGCTGAGCTACTTGCAAAATTCATAGCTCTGAAAAAATTGAAATAAAAAGAGCTAAAGTATTAGAAAAAAAGTAAATAGAAAAAAAAAGGACTACCACAGAAAAACATTCTGTGAATAAAGGTAGAAGACAAAGAAGTGTGTTTGTTTTGGCTACAACATTCAGCGGGTAAACACAGAATAGCAAAATTTCTACTGAGAATGGGTAACCACAGCAGCGTGTAGTTCAAATTTATCCTATTTGTGCGGGTTAGGGAGCCACAAGCTGAGAAATGAACAAGCAAGCAAAATATTCATAGCAGAAGTCATATAAAATACATAAGAAAGAGAGGATAAAATCAACAGCATGAAATAAGACACATTTATATGGAGAGAAAAATGTAAACCCTCTGAAAATGGAAATATCTCAGCCAGGTGAAAATCCCACAGAGAAAAAAATCCTCTGAATATAAATTTACTATAAAAATTAAAATACAGAAAATGAGCCACAGTGAGTGAAAATACAAAACAGAAAATGTGAGAAATAAACATACACATAAAATACAAAGGCCCAAAAAATTTCTGATGAAAAATATAAGTGAAGATGTCTAATAGGAAGAAGATGTCTCTTTTGTAAGAAGAGAATGCAGGTGAATTATTTTTTCTTTATTGAGTTTGTTGGCACTTTTTTTTTTTTTTTTGAGACAGGGTCTCACTTTGTAGTTCAGGCTGGCCCTGAGCTCACTATGCAGCCCAGGCCAGCCTTGAACTCAGCAATCGTCCTGTCTCTGCCTCCCCAGTGCTGGGATTACAGGTGTGAGCCACCATGCCCGGCACTGTGGTATGTGGTACTGATTGCTGGTGGGCATGAGTCACCATGACCAGCATTGTTGTATGTGGTTACCGAGATTGAACTCAGGACCTTGTGCTTGTGAGGCAGGTGCCTGAACCACTGAGCTAATCTCCGGCCTATTTTTTTTTTTTTTGAGACAGCGTCTCGCTTTGTAGTTCAGGCTGGTCCTGATATCACTATGTAGCCCAGGCAAGCCTCCAGCTTGGTAATCCTCCTGTTTCTGACTTCTGAGTGCTAGGATTATAGGCATGAGTCACCATGCCCAGCACATAAATGAATTTTAAGCAGATAAAAAGAAGCTAAAGTTTCCTAACAGAATACCAAAAATAAAGAGATATTTGAAAACTACAGAAAAAAGAACCTATTAATGAATACACTCAATAGAAAATATTTTTAACACCTTTCAAACCCAAAGGTGAAAAATAAGAAGATTAAAAAAAATATTTGAGTTTATCATTAAGACCACTCAAAGATTTTTTTTTTTTTTTTTGAGACAGGGTCTCACTTTGTAGTTCAGGCTGGCCCTGAGCTCACTATGTAGCCCAGGCAAGCCTGGAACACAGCAATCTGCCTGTCTCTGCCTCCCGAGTGCTGGGATTACAGGCGTGAGCCACCACACCCAGCACTGTGGTATGTGGTATTGATGGCTGGTGGGTGTGAGTCACCACGCCCAGCATTGTATGTGGTTACCGGGATCAAACTCAGGGCCTTGCATTTGTGAGGCAGGCGCTGGAATCACTGAGCTAAATCTCCGGCCCTTTAAAGTTTGTTTTTAAAGGACACACATGGTTCAGAAAGACAGGAAATTAGGCAGAATTTGACTTGTAATATTAAAAACCATGTGTTAAGTATGTGAACAATCAAAATAACCACATATATTAGAGGTGTATGTATGTGTGTAAAAAGAAAGAAAAAAGTATATTTAACACTAAATAACAATGTCTACATTTTGGAATAAGTAATTTAGATATAAAGTCCTTCACATTTATGACAGAGATGTGACAACATTGACTAAGGGTAACATGTGACAAGATCTCTTTTATTAGTGGAAAAGAAAAAAATAATTTCAATACTGAAATGTTCAGGATAGCCACTGAAAAATAGAAATAGAGTGTATAAGTTCTGAAAGAATATAGACAGGAATCAAGGGAAAGCTAATACTGGGCTAGATATTTAGCTCAGTGGTTCCGGCGCCTACCTCGCAAGCACAAGGTCCTGAGTTCAATCCCCGGTAACCACATACAATGCTGGGTGTGGAGACTCAACCCCACCAGCCATCAATACCACATAACACAGTGCCGGGGGTGGTGGCTCATGCCTGTAATCCCAGCACTCGGGAGGCAGAAGCAGGAGGATTGCTGAGTTCCAGGCTTGCCTGGGCTACATAGTGAGCTCAGGGCCAGCCTGAACTACAAAGCAAAGCCCTGTCTCAAAAAAAAAAAAAAAGCTAATACTGAAGAAATTATAAAAAGGAAAATAAGAGGCTATAAAAGGAAGACAAATAGCATAAAATAACACCATAGAAAACAGCCCAAATATATCAGTAATCATAATAAATATAAATGAGTCACTCTCCTTAGTAAAATAGATTGGCAGGTTATATTTACAAATACCTGCAATATGGAATTTGTAAGTATAAGAAAGAAAACATGAGGAAAATACACCCAGGAGATATTTACCAAAGGATACATTTATATATCTTAATATCAATAAATCATGTTTTAAGGCAAAAGCAGAAATTCAAAGAACCAACATCAGATTGAGTACTGAATTAATCAAGACAATACATATTTATCATTTTATTGTGCACAGCTAGAAGTTAATATACCTTTGCTTATTGTCTCATGTGATTGGTGTTTCTTACAAATTTTAGAAATTCTTATGCTGAATATTCATTTATAGCTAAACTCATGGCAAATATTTTCTCCTAGTACGTTTTGATGTTTTCAAACAGTTGTGTTATTTTGCGGGGGTTGGTTTTGATTTTTTCCTTTGAACTAACTTGGAGTGATCCTACTTAGAGGAAGATCCGCATTAACCAAAGCACTATATGATTAGCAAACTTACTAGTTTCCTGTGATGGGGTGGCCAGGAAAGCAGACACCTGGAGGCGTGATCCACTGCTGCGGTTGGCTCTTATGGCTACAATAATGGAGAAAACCTTATGGCATGGAGTGGGTGCTTCTCAGTACAAGGAAACACTCCAAAAAGAAAATGGTATCTCAAGTTTGGGGTAATAGTGCAGTGGCGAAAAAGAAATATTTAAGTTTTCAGTGGTTGGCTCAGAGCCCTGCAGATCCAAAATATCATTGTGGAGTCCAAAATAATGAAATAGTAAATGGAGTTATGTACCAAGTTTAATTATTTAGGACTCAGTACGTGGACTGACCAACTGTGCGGTGATTCTCTATTCTGCATATAGTTGAAATGGACGCACAGGGCATCTGGGAAGGTCCCTGCGCTGGCTTTCTGATTTAGGAGCAGAAGGGATAGACGGAAGCCACTGAAACTTTCTTACCCTGCCGCGTCTTTAGGTAGAATGTTGAATCTGTTGAACCAAACTCGACACCCTGCTCCTTTCAAGGAATCGCAGAAGTTGGTGCCAGCACGAAGGGCCTCAAAGACACAGGACAGTGAGGCTTGTCCCCTCCCATTGAGCTTCCTAGTTCCCTGCACCAGGGTAACGGGTCTTTTAAAACTGCTTGATCACTTCAAGCTTCGTTGGGTGATCATTTCAGTTACAGCTGCAGTTCCAGGTTTGGAATTCTTTTTCTTAGAAACCGCAATCAGCCCTGATTTGAAAAATCTGTTACAGGATGGAATAGACAATACACAACAAGTGTGGGTTTGAGATGCAAAAAGCTAAGGGCAAGTGAACGGTGTGAATAGTCTTCCAAGAGTACTTTGAATCTTTATTTTTTATTTTGTCAAATTTTGAAATTGTTTTTATCTGCCATGGCTTTATTGTGAGTTTGCTTCTAATCACCAGCATTTATGACACTTGTTTTATTTTACTACTTCCAGGTATTGGTGTCTGTTTTCTTTGAATCAGCATCCAGAACTGCCTGGGAATTTCTCTTCCCCAGTCTCTTCCTTTATCATGAAATGTCTCGAACGGAGGTAGGAAAGCTTTAGCTTCTTTGTCCTGAGGCTTAGCTTACATTCTATAGTACTTTGTGCGGTGCAGGTGGAGCTACCACTTGCAGAGCTTTGCTTAAGATCTTGCTCTCCGGTGGTTTGAGCTCCTTCCTCCTCGCTCCCTAACTGGTTTTCCTCGGAACTTTCTCCCTGAAAAAGTTACTTGTGCGGGATTTCTCAACATTTATGTTTGGTGACGTCAACCCAATATATCACCAAAGCTTTGTTAGAAAATATTATGGAAAAAAGATTCCACTTAAAGTAAATTGCAGCAAAAGATTATGAAACACTGATGAATTAGAAGTCCACATGATTTATAAAATGTTAATGAGGAACATCAAAACAAGGCTTGATGTGGACAGAGAAGCTACACACTTACGTAAGAGGTTAAATATATAAATAGTATCTCTTAAATTTATATACACATTTAAAGCTGTACTGAAAGTAATTTTATAGCAAATTTGGAAGAATTATCAGTCAATAATCACTATTCACACTAAGATTACTATATCAAAACTTTATCGACAGTAACTATTTTGAATAAATTTGTCATAATTAAAAATACAGCTATGACTAAAAGCATTATTTAAAAATTGAAGAATAAAATAACTTCACTAAAATATAAAGGATGTTGTACTAGAATTGTAACAGCAAATATATTTGGTATGACATATATACATGTAAATAGTATGCATATATATTCATATAAAAATTCTCACACCCTCTTTGAGAATTATGAAGAGACTTATGGACAAGGAAGCCTATGTATAAGTGAGTTAAATAATATTTTCAGAGACTTATAAGCCATAATTGACAGAGTTGAGACTCAAACTTGTACTTTTGACTCATATTCTTTGTTCTTAGCCCCTTTGCCACACACACACACACACACACACACACACACCATCATCATCAACACCAACACCACCATTATCACCATTACCACCAGCAACAACAATATCTTATCAAAATCACTAAGAAATTAGCACTTACTACAAACAGGTAGACTTGTAATATGAAATATGCATATAGATACCAAAGTAAATATTTCAAAATTCTAATGGGGATTTTTTAATATATTGCATATTTGCTCAGAGTGATCAACCTGAGAAACAGCACCCACATGGGGACACGGTTCTTGGATTTGTTAGAACATCTGCTTCAGGATCTTGTGCTGCACCCACTATCTCTATGTCTTTGGCTGACACACCTGTAAGGTGAGTGCTCAATGCATGTTTCAAAAACTGGAATGAGAATAGTCTTTGCCCTTCATCATGTATTACATCTTAGAGTATCTAATAGCATTGACACTTATTGCTTTATTAAAACAAGTCAAGTACCAAGGTGCAGATGTCTTACTGAAAAATCCTTCATTTACTCTTACCCCAATAGAGAAGCAGAACCACTATAAAGCACTTCTATCTACTCTGCTATGCCTTATGACTTGTCATTGCAGGAGTTGAATGTCCCACAGAATCAACACACATTAACTTTTTTCTCACATTTAGACTGTCAATTGCTCAGATGAATTTGGTGTTGGAATAAAAGCCAAGTTAGATTCTGGTGTTAAATTTTAGTTCCTTTGGTAACCTTTAAAATCACATTTTCCAAAAAAGCAGCACTTTATTCAAGCCATATATACCGTAATAATGATCTTCTATTAAAATATTTTGATATCAGACATTACTTACATGCTGATCATTATTACTTGTTACCAATTTTATACATACTGTTAAAATTTCATCATATTTAAGCATGCGTAGTCTCACTGAAAATAGTGAAAAACATATAAATTATATATAAGCGATATTAAAATCATATCAACTGACCACAAAAATTACACTTAATAGTATATATATTTTCCCTTATGTCCATAGTGTCATTCAAGTTTATTGAGGTCAAGTTTTTTTTTGTCAGAATGGTTTTTCTTACGTATATTTCATAAAAATAAAATAAAAGGAAATTATTATTTTTATATATGGATTTTGTCATAATCTACAGATAGGAAGAGCTGAAGCTAACTGACATATCAATTCTCTTTGTCAGTTCATTTTCCTCTTGAAGCCAAATTGGCTGAAAAGAGAGAAGAGACGGAGTTAATACAGCAATAGAAATATGTTTTTCATTTGGCATAGCAGGAGGATTACCAGTGAGCATGATGATTGCGTATCTTTACTGATAAAAAATGACTGATAGGTGAGGAGTGAACATTCTGGCAGGAAACAGGAAGCAGACACATAATTCACAAGCCAGACAGTGAGAGAGAAGTCTGAATAAAAATAAGCAGTGACATATGTGTGGATAGCAGAGAACAGTGAAGGGGGAGCTGCCCAGCAGGAAGGCAAAAACATATGGGTTCTGAGCAGATAATCGGCAGCAAAGAGAAACCTAAGTATCTGGTTACATAAAAGTGATGGAATTGTTTCCAGGAAAAATAATTAAGAGAGGCACTTTAACACAGGAAAACATATCTTTACTTTCTCCTCGTGTAGTATTTAACAAAGTTTAGACCTATACTGGCATTCAGTACTAATAAACTATAGAGGTCTGTTCTAATCTATGTACATTAGACATACTTGCAAGGTAACCGAGGCTCAGAAATGCCAAGTGGCTTTCCAAGGTCCTGAAGTTCAGTACTGGTGAAGCTGAGCCTAATGCCAACACATCGAGTTGCCAAGTTATCTACAGCTCTTTGTACTTTAGATCATAATAAACCACTTCCATTTTTTAATACCCACTAGAAGTGTTTCAATTAGGAATTTTTAATACAGTTATTCTAGTCAACTCCAAACATTTATTGTCACTATGTAAAAGCAGTACGTTAGGAAGTACAAAACTGAAACTAAATCCAGGGCACTTGCACTGAGTTCCATCCCTCCAAATTTCTGTTTTCCAGGCAGGGGTTGGGACTGGCAACTTCCTACCTTAGCCTTCCACTCACTGTGCCTTAAGGAGTGTGCTATCATGCCTGGATCACATGTTTTTGGAGATTCATATTCTTAGATCTGAGGTAGAGGCTCTTTCAATTATTGAATAAGCATTTGAGGCACTCATTATGACCGAGCAGCTTGAGAATATATTGTCATAAACCTGAAATTGTATGTACATTGGACACACCTGGGTAGTCTCAAAAATTATAAATTATAAAGGCACTTGTCCCACTGACTACTGCACCAGGCACTGTGTCTTGAATAATTGTTTTTATTCTTATATGTGTGCAGTACATAATGTTTACATTTCTTGTGGGAAGTTGACCTTGAGACCACATTGTTAAGTGAAACAAATCAGACACAAAAGCTGAACTATCACATGGTTTCTTGTACGAGAAACGCAGAGTAAAAATGAAGGGCAAATTTCATGATTGATGATAGAAGTAGAAAGATAAGGCATTCTCAAAGGGGAAGGAAATCAAAAGGTGAAGGGGCATTGGAGGGAAGAAAGAATGGGTAAGTGATGAAGAAAAGGAACTGGAATATAGTATGTATACCTAGCAAGTCCACATAAGGAATGGTGAACATTATGCATGCAAATGTACAAAAAAAAAACAAAAAGGAAAGGGGTCGAAAGAAGACAGAAACAGGAAGGGAGAGAAGGGAAAGAGACTGAAAAATGGAATTCAGACATGTTGATTATTCTTGAGTGTGACCTTGTATATGAATTTTTGAGTAATCCTCTATTTTATTCTAAAACATAAGAGCCTGGAAATCACTTCATTATGCCTTGAGCATGTGGTGCTCAAAGAAGATGCCACAAAGTAGATGCCAACCTACAAAATTCTAAATTAATACATATTGAAAACCTGCCTTGTCACTTGCAATTTCTTTACATTATTTCAATCTTCAAATAAACCTATCAAGTTAACATGATGATTGTCTGCATCTCTTAGGTAAAATTGGAAAGTTGAAAACTTACTGAAGCGCATGGATTTCATAAGTGACTGATCCAGTGTTTCAAACCAAATTTATTGAAGCCTGTACTGGGAGCACTGTTCACTTGGTCAAAGCAGCTTTCAGATATAGCTTGAAGGGTAGAAAGGTTCCCAGTGGACAGAAATGGTCAAGAAGGCATTCCAAGCAGAGGCTCCCATGTCAGCAAAAGAAAACGTCTGACCACACAAGTTGGAGTGGAGGCTTCGACTTCATTGACTGCTGTGTTAATCCTCTTGAATCCAATCAACTGATTTTTTCATTCACTCAGTAGATTGTTACTTTATGACATATTAAAATTAAGGAAGAACCACCTTTGAATTGTACATTCTAGGTTAAATATTTACTTAGACTTTAGAGGTTAAACTTGTTTCAAATTTTATTTGTTTGTTTCTGTTAATGTATTACCCAAAATTATGAAGGACCCAGTGAGGCTTATGTCCTAATTGTAGGCAGAATGTTAAAAACTACAGCACAATTGCTTTTTCTAGAACTTTAAAAGACCAAGGAAACTTTTTTCCCAGTAAGTGGAATTCCAGAGATCCCTAGCCTAGATGAATGCTTGATGCCTTTATCCCCAAAGAAAATACTTCTGATAGGTAACTACATTGTATACAGAGGCTTTCTTTTTTTCAGCACAGTTTGACTTCTTTTGATCATCCAAGCGAGAATGTGGCTGGGTGTTGGGTGTCTAAAAATAGCTAACCTCTTTTTCATAGAAGGTATTTTCATAGGAGCCATAGACCAAAGCAATCCTTAGATAGGGGAGAACATTTGGGGAGTTAGGAAACATGGTGCGTGAAAGGTCTGAATGTTGAAACTTGGATTAAGAAATGTTTTCTGAACACTGAGTCATATTTTCTTGTTGCCTGTGGAGTTGCTATCATTACATGGGTCATGTGCACAGGAGGTCTGCATTTAGTCAGTTTCAGATATTTCTGAAATACATGATACTGCAAAGTGACATACAGCAACAATTCTGTTGCTGATTATTTATTATATGCAAAGCAATGAAATGTCCATAATATCATGATTTTAATGCTTGATATGGTATAATATGATATGAGTTTATAAATTTGTGTGTGCATTCAGTCACAGCTTATCCCTCAAACATATGTTTTTAAGTACTTATGTTGTTACGGGATTCACATACTATACCACAAGAGCACAGAACAAACAAAAGGGAACATCTCCTCTCTTCACTAATCACAAGATCTACTGTGAAAAACAACAAAGTAAGTATATAACCATTACATTTTGAATGTTCTTTATTATATTATATGAAAAATATAACAGGAACTTATTAAAGAACTCTCATTTTATAAGAATATATTGTAATTGAACATTTTATAGACAGAAGATAGACAAATGACTAAGATTAGAGACCCCAGCTGGAAATTTAGCTCAAGTGTTACCGTAATTACCTTAGAAGCACAAGGGCCCAAATTTGATCCCCAGTACCACCAAAAAAAAAAAAAAAAAAAACTTTTTGGAGGGTTAGCTCAGTGGTTTCAGTGCCTGGCTCGCAAGTGCAAGGTCCTGAGTTCGATCCCCAGTAACCACATACAATGCTGGGCGTAGAGACTCACGCCCACCAGCAATCAATACCACATACCACAGGGCTGGGCGTGGTGGCTCACGCCTGTAATCCCAGCACTTGGGAGGCAGAGGCAGGAGGATTGCTGAGTTTGAGGCTTGCCTGGGCTACATAGTGAGTTCAAAGCTAGCCTGAACTAACAAAGCGAGACCCTGTCTCAAAAAAAAAAAAAAACTTTTCTCAAGAACCTCCAAATTTGGTAACAAATACTTATAGTGGAGTGGTAAGACAATTATCATCTAATAGGGAAACATTGATTTATTTACTAATAATTTTGATATGTCTATTTAAATTTCATAAAAATGCTGTAATGCTATTAACATAATAAAATGAGACTTTATCTAAAAATGACATTATCACAAATTTGGAAGTGTGAAAGTTCATTTTCAGTCAGTAATGAATAGTTTGAAGCACCAGCATGGTGGGTGGTTTGAATTAGAGTTGTGGGGCATGGGATAAAAGATAGAGGCAAGACTTTAAGGGCACCGCATATCATGCCAAAAAGTCTGGAATGATCCTATAGGTACCAGCAAAACAGGAAAGCCTTTGAGTAGAAAATGCCAAGATCAAATATTCATTTTAGAAAGACAAACCTTGTGGATATGTAGAGGTAAGACCGAAATTGATTGGAAAGATGAGTGTGAAGGCACTGGGGAAAAAAGGCCCTACATTTTCAAAAAGAATCATATATTGATTGGAATAGGTAAGTGATGAAGAAAAGAAACATATATAAAATTACAGTGAGTCCCCTAATATATGGGATCCAGGGTAAGTTTGGCATAGTTAACAAAAATTCTAGAATTTGAGCTGTAGCTCAAAAAGGCTATTGTTCAAATACCTTTTAGAAAGTCTATGTGCTTTGTATAATTCATACAAAGTATATTAATCTATGTTTTAACATATAAAACTACTAGTAAACTTAAAAGCATGGGTAAAAAAAATTCCCTTTCCATAGAAAGTGAACCATTGTTACTTTTGCACATTATTTGCTATAGATTAAGTAGCTCTGTAGAGAATCTATTATCAGGAAAGCTAGTGCTTGGTCAACTCTGTGTGTTCTTTAGTTATTTGGTTCAATTACTTAATGGAGAAGAATAATGAGGAAAAAATATTTTTGAGAGAATTTTAAGCTCTTTTTAAATCTAGCTCTTGATCTCAATGACATACAGGTCACATGTTAAATAACATTACTGAATTTAGTTCATATTAAATGGATTTCTAATTTTCAAAGAACTGGAAATAGTTTTGCCATTCTAATGATGTTATTAGGCATGTAGGTTGTTTTAAGGATCAATTAAAGATTTCATCTTTTTAACTTAACTGTACAATGAACATAGTTATTAAAAACATTTAAAAAGGTCATATTTGTATGATTTTTGTAATATCATTAAACTCAGAAACCAATAATACTGTATTTCATTTACCAGACGCTTTGCAGACATACTGGAAAGCCACTAGCAAGATGGAGTTTCTTTGTGGGTTTCGAGGGAGTTTCCACAAAACAATCTCCCACAAAAATCTCTCAGGCGAGTTGTTTAATGTCAAGGGTAACAGACTCAGTAAATGAATCTTTATCCAGCATGGTGATGAGATGGCCTCTGATCTAGTATTACACCAATGAAAACATGCCACGGGTCAGCAGGAACAGTTAAATTAGATGAAGTGCTTGCTCTGTGTGCGTGTGTCTGTGTACAGGCACTAGCTTTATGATGCTGAAATCTAATCTATAGTGTTCAGCAAGTTATCATAAATGGCTTCAAGCTAGAGTTAATGGGGAGTGATATTTCCATCTTAAGTGGGTTATAGTATATTTTGGCACAGTATAATGTAACAGGATATTTTCAAGCTCTTTGGATGTCACAAAAGAGTCTGATTAATTACATTATTATTAAATTTCACTGGGTAAAATGAAAAAGGTTTAAGAAATAGGAGAAAAGCAATCATAACAGAACTGATGAAAATAATTAAGCTTAAACAGAAATGGTACCATGAACTTAAATGTCTTGCCACTGTGAATTGAAGATGTCTGATTTCTTTAATGATAATTGTGAAAGTAATAATGCTTAAAATGGTTTTTATAAATTTTCTCATTATGAAATTAATACAATCTTATTAAAGTGCTAGAAAGAAAATAGATGCACCATAGCTAATTTTTCACAGCAGAACTTAAAGATAGTCTAAGATTGATTCTTGTTCTTCAGGGAACTCTCAAACATAATGTCTGAATTCATTCTGACAAAATCTCACAACCAAATGGTAGGTAGTTGAAGTTGGATTGTCAAATTGGAGACAAATAGGTGCAAGAGCTCGCAGGTGGGTCACTGGTGCTCAGAGTTTTCCCTTCTATGGCTCTTCATATTCTCCTTAGCATTATGGGAAACTTTTTCTAACCTTTAATGAATTATGCTCTTGGTCTCCTCTTCTTCTCCCCCTCTCTTATATCTATCTGTCTTTCCTTCCTTACTTTGCCTTCCTTCCTCTCTTCCTTTCTTCTTGCCTTTCTTCTTTCCCTCTCTATTCTCCTCCTTCTCTTGTCTCTTCCTTTTGTCTCTACCTTTCTCCCTTCCCTTTCTTTCTTTTGTTTTTCCCTTGCACCTCAGGATAGTTTATTTCTCTTTCTTATGATGACAACACAAATCTTGGCTATGAAAAAACGATTGAGAGTGAAGCTACATCTCTTGTCATATATTAAACAAAAAATAAAAATAACTCAAAACTCTAAAAGTGAAACAATCTGGTGGAAGATAAAGTAGGTAAACTTGAAGTCATAGATGTAATCAAGGACTTTTTGAACAGGGAGCCCAAATGTACAAGAAATGGTATCAACGAGAACCTATAGATGTAAATGAGTTCTAGAATGTATGAAAGTTTTGTAAAGTAGGACATATCCAAAGGGAATTTGGTATGGGAATGTAATGAGGGGAAAGAAAAACTGTGATTTGGAAAGAAAATAAAAGAGCATGTATATAATGGGTGGAGGATTGTGGGTGGGTAGGGATGTGGATAAAAATGAGAATTAACTTGTGTCATATACTGGTACAAATTCCCCAATGTTGTGTGTGATTGTGAGATTAATATAAAATGTACCAATAAAAATTCAATTAAAATAAGAAATGGTATCAAAAATCAACAAACAGAATTACATCAAATTAAAAAGCATTTACATAGAAAAGGTAATAGCCAATCAAATAAAAAGACAATAACAGAAGTAGCTAGCTACACCTTAGACAAAATATTCACATATAAAATACATTTAAAAATCAAAACTATTATGCCCCCAGAATAAAAGATCTAAACAAAAATAGGTAACTGAAATGAATAGACACTTCTCAAAGAAGCGCAAATGTCCAATAAATACATGAAAAATGCTTAATATCACTTCTCCTTAGAGGAATGCAAAGTAAAACAATATTGAGATTTCATCTTCCACTGACAAGAATGGCAAAAATGAATTTCACATTGCTGGTGGCAGCACAATTCATAATGGCTAAATCTTGGAGGTGACCTATATGTCTATTAACAGATAAATGGGTAAAGAAGTGATATTTATACACAATGGACTACTACTCTGCTATAAAGGAGGATGTATTTGAGTCTTTTGCAAGAAAATGGGTGTACTTTGAATCCATAATATTCAATATTATGGTGCAATAACATGGGTGCAATAAATAGACACCAAATTTAAATATAGTATGGTTTTTCTTATTTGATAAACTAAAAAGATACTTAAATTTAAAAAGCAAAATAAAAGATACACAATAGGGAATAGGGAGATTTCTTTTGGTTTTTTTTTTGCAGATAAGAATAGGTTCAACAGGTGTTAGTGGGGAAAAGGATGTAGAAAGAATTAAGATGTGTCATGGGCATGTACCAATTCCCCACCATGAGTATATCCACTATGAGCCCAAAAAAAGAACGATTAAAAAAAGAAATGGACCTGCTTACTAGATCTGTGATTATCAAAATTTGACTGTAATCCCAGCAGTCAGGAGGCAGGGACAGGAGGATTGCTGAGTTCGCGGCGGCTTGCCTGGGCACCATAGTGAGCTCAGGGCCAGCCTGAACTACAAAGCGAGACCCTGTCTCAAAAAGCAAAAAAAAAAAAATTGAAAAAAATTGAAAAAAATTGAAAAAAATTCACTTTAAATTTCTATATGCACAGAAAAAAATGAGCAAAGCTCACTGAAATGGAAGGAGGAGCCAGGTGTCCTAGGTGCCTCCTTTACTTTTGGCTGATTCCTTTATACCGCCACCATCCCAAGCTTCCTGCCATTGAGAAATCTCTTTGGTACTCTGGTCTTTATAGAACATGACTTCAAAATCAAAGCAGTCCCTCCATCAACCTTCAACCCTTCTGTGTTCCTTTCTCTGTAGCAAAAAAAAAAAAAAACAAAACACAGAACAGAAACATTGATCACAGTCAACATTGTGATCACAGTCAACACTGAGAATTTATACCAGTACATGACACGTCTTTTCATTTTTCCCCATCCTCCTGCTCTCCCTACAACTCCCCACCCCCTATATGCATAAGCTTCAGTCATTTTCATCAATATGGCCACCAGGGCCAGAGGTATATTTCAGTGGCATAATGTGTACTATACCCAGCACTAAAACAAAATGAAAGCAAAACAACAACAACAACAACAACAACAACAACAACAAAAATGCCCAAAAGAAGTCAGCCAGGGAATATGAACTTTCAAATGCCTTGCCTTGAGACACACTGAAGTCAGAAAACTGAAAGCATAACCTCCTCACAACCTTTAATGCACTCTCATTTTAATATTTTTTATTGAGTTCTTTATTGGTACATTTTTGTGGGAAGCAGCTCAGCATGGTGTAACTGGACCGCCTGGGGTTTTGGGGAATAACTCCTGAGTTGGGGGTTGGCACTTTATGGTGCTGCCCCGAATATACCAGAGGATCTGCTCTAACAAGGAGCTGCCCTGGGTGACTGCCGGAAAACATGTCCTGGCCCCGGGAAAATTCCCCTATTTCTGTGCTGGGCCCGCTGACCATTGTTTCTCAAGTTAGCAACGTGTTGTTTCTCCTCCAGTTTCTATGTCCAGGCTAGGACAGAATTCCATAGAGTTAACAGAATTAATATGATAGATGTACTTATTCTTCTGGTCTTATTCTATTAAAAGTTAAGCATTAATAGAAAGTAGTACAAGGAAGTTAGAGTTAGGGAAAAGATTTAAGAGAATTGTAGTTTGACATTTTGAGAAATTGACTCCAGTCTTATGATCATCATGTTTATAGTTACCATTTGTTTCTGTTCTAGTTTCTAAGAAATGTACTGATTTCTTGACTACCTGTTTTTGTTTCTACCAACCAAATGATAAATGTGTAAGATCATACTAACCATTATTGACGTCATGTTATCTTTCTAAATCAGTATAAATATATCCTGATCAATAAACATGGTGCCTGCTCAGTACTGACTGAGAGGTCCTCCCGATCCCATCTTTGTCTGTCTTGTGTCTTCTTCATCCTCCCCCCCCTCCGCAATCAGGTACTGTCCGATTTCCAGCAGGCTCTGGCATATTTTATATACAGCTCACAATCACACTCAACACTGGGGAATTTGTATCAGTACATGACAGAAGTTAATTCTCATTTTTATCCACATCTTTACCTACCCACAACCCCCACCCCTTATATACATGCTGTTTCTCTTTCTTTCCAAATCATATTTATTCTTTCTCCTCATTACTTTCCCCCACAACATTCCCTTTGAATATTTCCTATTTTACAAAATCTATCATACATTCTAGAACTCATTTACATCTACAGATTCTCATGCCAGGGAAAAGATATGGTATTTACATATCTGTGATTTAATTCACTTATTAGGGTGCCCTCAAGGTGTATAAATTTGCAGATAAATGAATGAAACTTGTCATTCTTCATGGCAGAGTAATACTCCGTTTTATTTTTTAAAAACCACATCTTTTCTGACCATGCTTCTTGCTTGTTCATACTTTTTGGAATTGTTACCTCATCATATAGAACTTGATAAATGAGGGAAAGAATATTCTGATATAAAAAATTGATCACCAGTACAGGAAACAGTTTTTATTAAGTATGTGAAGGAACTATTGTTAATATATGCTAATAACTATTGATATTTTATTTTTGGACAGCAAGTAAATATGTTTTCAAAATACACACTTACATTATAGTAATGTAATAAAACGGTACTTGAGCTTGAGATACACATGGGAGAGTGTGAAATGATCCCATTGTGGGTGTCTAGTTTTTTTTTTTTTTTTTTTGAGACAGGGTCTCGCTTTGTAGTTCAGGCTGGCTCTGAGCTTACTATGTAGCCCAGGCAAGCCTCGAACTCAGCAATCCTCCTGTCTCTGCCTCCCGAGTGCTGGGATTACAGGCGTGAGCCACCACACCCAGCACTGTGGTATGTGGTATTGATTGCTCGTGGCGTGAGTCTTCATGCCCAACACTGTGTGTGGTCACCAGGGATCGAACTCAGGGCCTTGCGCTTGTGAGGCAGGCACTGGAACCGCTGAGCTAACCCTCCAGCCCCTGTGGGTGTCTAGTTTAAATTCCAAAACTTTAGTTTCAAATAAGGATCCTGAGTCTTTGAGGTAGACTAGGAACTGAAGTTGGCAAAGCTAGGGACATATGAAGTGGGCTGAATTAAAAATTCAGAAGAAACGGCATTTTGAAGGTGATTTGGACTTGCTACCATATTCTCATTTTCAACAAGAATGTCCCACAGGGTTTTTAATCTTTAATTGGTTATTCTTTCTAGATAAAAAAGTAATCCTACTAGGCAGGAATCAGAAGGCTTCCACATTTGATGACCACAGTATACCTAATGGCCTTTAATTTCCTTGACATTAAAATAAAGTCTAAATTAGAATATCTGTATTTATTCTGACTTTAGAAACTGGATCCCATAAACTAACTGTGCTTAGAGACATCACACTGCAGGACTCCACGTGGTACTCCTCACATGGCACACAAGGTGGCCTGGATTGAGGCATCAGAGTGTTAATCAATTTGATCTTGTTATCAATGCAGTCATTAGTGGCTAGGTTCAGTATCACTAAGCACACCAGCTTTAATGTACAGACACATAAATCACTTCCATATGAGAAATATTCGACCTCATAATTGCTTTTAGGAATACCACTTCCATTTTGGAAAATGAATTAACTGGGAATCAAAATGAAATTTTAAAAATAAGCTTAACTAGTAAGAGAGAGAGAGACAGAGAGTGAGACAGAGACAGAGAGAGAGAGAAAATTATAAATAATCTGTTTCCTAGACTGGGAAATATTTGTTTGTTTGAAGAATCCTTTTTCATCTGAAGGTAAATAAAGTATGAATATGGAAATAAGGGACACATTCTCGCTGAGACCTTCTCATGACCTTCTCATGAATGAAAGAATCCTCTTTGGTTAAATCTTCTAAATACTCCCTCCCTTGACCAGTCTGTAGTACTCACTGGTGGCTCTTAATCAGATCTGTCTAGTTAGTTGTGTGTTTCCTTTTAACCGACACATAATAGCTGTACATTTCCATGGTGTCTACCGTGATATTTTGATATATGTACAAATTATATAGAATCAAATCAGAATAGTCATCCATTCCATCACTTCATAAATTTATCATTTCTTTGTTGTTAGGAGATTCCAAATCTTATCTATTAATATTCAATTTTTTATTCTAGTAGAACTTTCATAATCCCATATTTTTGGTTGATTTATTAAGTAAGCCACTAGTAAAATAAGCAACATGACTATGAAAATGCTGTCTTTTTCATCTCAATTTTCTCCTCAACATTTAGAATAGGATCTAGCACAGAGAGAAGTGTGCAGTTATTTGTTCAATGAATGAGTGATTATCAGACTCCCACCCTCCTTGGAGAAGAAATAGATTATGGTCACTAAAGACAGGTTCACTATAGAACAACAACCAGTGTTAAATCCAAGCAAGCTTTGGCACCTGATTTGCAGAGCCCAGAATAAAACTGAAGTGAACTACCTCATGCTAAAATTTATTAGGAAGTTTTAAATTAACAACAGTTGAATATAAAATCAAGTGTAGGCTTTTCAAAATATAGAATCTTTCCATGTAGTGGCAAAGGTGGCATTCTCTTGCTGTTGGCATCATATGATTTTTGAACAAGGTAATTTACCATGCTGTGCTTTTTAATGTATTATTTATCATATTTCTTTTTTATTGTTTTGACAATTAATTAATGTATGCAAAACTTTGTATACAGCATCTGATACACCAAAAAGCAATATATAAATGTTATAATAAATATACTTTTCATATATTTATATTGTTTATATATTTAAATGTTTATATATTTATATTAATATATTTATAATAAATACATAATAAATATATTGTTATAATCTTGTTATAATATTGTTGTAAATAACAATATTGTTGTTCTATTAAAATATCTGCTAAACTGCAGAGGTTTAACAAATTGTGTTGAGTGTAAAGAAGAAAATTGTTGCATAGAGAACATATGCATATGTTAAGACATGGCATAGAGAGGCATAAATAAAGCTTACAAATTTTTCAACCATCATTTAGTTAGATTCAGTAGTTGATGAGTATAAATATAAACCCAAAATATCACAAAGATAGGAAATTAATTAGTTTTAGTATGCAATTCCGTACAAGGAATATTGTTTGCAAGATATTAGCTAATATACAATAATGATCTTGTACAAATTCCTAATTGCTTCCTAAAAAAACCTATTTTGTCTTTGATGGCAGTTGAAACTAAGGGAATATTTGGCTTGTTTCTTCCACTTATTCCCTTTCTCTTTTTTTTTTTTTTTTTGAGACAGGGTCTCACTTTGTAGTTCAGGCTGGCTCTGAGCTCACTATGTAGCCCAGGCAAGCCTTGAACTCAGCAATCGTCCTGTCTCTGCCTTCCAAGTGCTGGGATTACAGGCGTGAGCCACCACGCCCGGCACTGTGGTATGTGGTGCTGATTGCTGGTTGATTGCTGGTGGACATGAGTCACCACGCCCAGCATTGTATGTGGCTACTGGGGATCGAACTTAGGACCTTGCGCTTTCGAGGCAGGCGCGGGAACCACTGAGCTAACCCCTCCAGCCCTGCCCTTTTTCTTATTATCTTGCTGTTTGTATGTGTAAATCTATTTTCATGTAGATACTTTCTTGCCATAAAAAGCTTTCATTACTATAAAACTGTGACCTTTAGTCTTACTATTTCAACTTCATGGGATGAAGCAATGCCTAGCAGATTGCTAAAGCATGTTACTGAGTTCATATGGTGGAGCTGTGGCCTAGGTGCTATATGTGATCCTTAACCCCTTCCTTTCAGATAATTTCTGCTCTGCTTCCTGAAGGCCATTAAGTAAGCAACTTTGCTAGACCACAATGTTCTGATGCCCAGCTATGACTGAATCCTCCCAAACCATGGGCTAAGTGAACATTTCCTTCTTTAAACTGTGAATGTTGAGTACTGTGTCCGGCAACGGTAAAATTGAACAGTATAGAAAATACACTAAAATTCCATGTTGGTGTCATGTAAATTTATCAAATTAAAAATTGGGGGATTTTTTTAGACTTAATGAAATGCAAGTTCACTAAATTCTGCCATTCAGCATTTTTTGAGCTTCTATTATATACCACTTGCTTACTTGCAAAAAATACAACAAAACAGTCAAACAGTATCCTTACTCCCAGCATGTGACATCTTAATGAGGAGTGTAAAGTAAACCAAACCAAACCAATCATCGGTAAAGTAACAACATGATGTACACAGGATGAGGGAGGAGACTAACCGAAGTCACTATTGGTTAAAGTGACTGGGGAGGGACGTGTTGTCCATGGAGGTGGTTTTGGACCTGAGTTTAGGCCAGAAAACAATCCATGTGAAAAGGTGTTTCAGAAAGGTGGAGGAGTTAACTCAAAGCAAACATATACAAAGGAGCATTAGACTTAGACTATTGAAGCAGCATCGAGCAGAATGGAGATATATTTGTGTTATGAGAAACTTAGGAAGCTGACAAATGCTTTAGCAGAGTAGTGATATGATTGAACTCACCTATGACAAGAAACGAGTCTCACTGCTAATTAGAGAACATACCTAAGGGGCAAAGGTGGAGGTAGGAGGATGAGCAATAAAACCACTGGAATGGTCCAGGTAAGGAGTGGTGATCACAGCCAGGGCAGGTTAAAATTATAAACTTGGCTGGAGATTCGGCTCAGTGGTTCCTGGGTCTGCTTTGCAAATCCAAAATCCCTAGTTTGATCCAGGTAACAATACAGCACAGTGCTGGGTGTGGTGACTCACACACACCAGCTATCAGTGCCACACACCACAATTCCGGGTATGGTGGCTCACACCTATAATCCCAGCACTCAGGAGGCAGAGGCAGGAGGATTGCCATGAGTTCAAGGCTTGCCTGGGCTACATAGCAAGCTCAGGACCAGGCTGAACTACAAAAGCAAGACCATGTCTCAAAAAAAAAAATAATGTGTAAGGAATGATTTGACTTCACACACATTATATTTTCATATTCCAACAAAAATCTGACTGATGGATTGAACAAGGCATGGGAGATGAGGAGTCTAAATGGTTTCCAAGGACTTTCACCTGAGTGCTTAAATGAGAGCACCTGTCATTAACACTAAGTAATTCATAGGAATATTGGGAAAGGAGTAGTTTTACTACGTAAAATTTGTAATGTCTTTAAACAACCAAGCACTAGGTTTTAAAAATATTAATTTTCAGAAAGTTAAACTGTGAAAGTTTAAGATTTCCAAGGATCTGTCAAAGCTGGAGCTTTCCTGTATATCCAGACGAGACATCTTTTTTGTACTTACCATTTCCACAAAAATAATGCACTCCTGCTTGTTTCCCCTGGCTGCTTTGCTGTATCCAGGTCCCTGACTTACTTCATCTTTCTGAGCCAATGTCTGAGAATAAAGTGGAAAGAAGGGTAAATAGGACGGGAATGGGTGAGAAGAGTTATCGTGTTTTCTTACACTTGTGCAGCCCAGAACTAGGGAATCTGTCACAGATTGCTTTTATTAGCCTTGGGGCCCAATGTTTCTGTGGGTTTCAGTAGGTAACTAATGCTGTTCTAGTCTGGTTTAAAGCACTAAATCCAGAAAAAAAAAAAATTTCCGTCTCCTGACAGCACACAGTCAACCACGACTCCTGCTGAAGTATATTGCAGGCTCCAAGATTCCAGTCTCTTTAAACACACCCTGCTCCCATTGTGTTCCATTCACAAAAGAGCATGAATGATTTCAGCACAATCTTCTACTTAGAATTGAAACCCATCCCTGGTTGCTTTCTGAACGGTTTGTATCCTGTGAATTCAAGTCCACGTGGGCCGAAAGATAAAGCTTTTCATGGATCATGTAAATGGCACACATAAATTCCCTCCACATTTGTCACGGAAAAGCTTTTGGAGCCAGTTTTTAGCTCAATGTCACCCTGAGGTTGTTGCTACGCTGCGGCTCCCTAGAGAATTAAATTGCAATCTCAGAAGCTCAGTGAGCCAGTGTTAAATTAGTATCTGTGTTTGTTTTTCCTTGGTCTTGTCAATGGAAGATTAATGTGCAGTGTTTTCTCCACGCAGTACAGTCTTTGTTACAGGTGTGTGGTGTCTAAATCAAAATTCCATTTAGAGGCAGAGGGGCTTGCTAATAGGCAATGCTGATCTTTTCACCTTTCCTCTGGTTTCATCGGCTTTTAATTCTTTTTTCCTAATAAGCAAACATTTACTCCTGTTTAAACCTCTTCTTCAACTTTCCTAACCTCTGTTGCCAGATAAAAGTCACAGACTTAATGCTAAATCTGAGTCTTATAGCGTAAGTGGGGGGAGTGGTTGGTTCCGCAAAGGCGGAACATAAAAGAAAACACCTGTAGGGTCACTTTACAAAGGGAATCACTAAAAAGCAGAGCCCCTTGCTGGGTAATAGCACAGAACCTTTGAATCACAGAAATTAGAGGAAAGAGACCTGCCAGGTCACCTTGTGCAGCACCTATAGCAGCTCTATGTATTTTGTGTGAAATGACAGGAGCAGTGAAGCATTTACAGCAGCCTGGGGAGACTCGAGTCTTTGGTAATACATCTCCCTGTTGAGAAAATGTTCCAGGGAGAAGTCCAGCTCTTCTTTTGCTTGATTTCACATTGTTCTACTTTGCTAGAGCCTTTAAAAATGTAGCCTCATTTCCTTTTTCTCCTTCATTTTTAAAAACTACAATTTTGTAATACCACATTATTATTGTCTTCCTTTGTAATTATTTGAGCCAAGCTATGCAAATTTGCATCTGAAAATGCCACCTTATAAATGACTTCCATTGCTAAATCTAGTGCTTTTCTAAAGAGTTATTCAATGCATTTTCATTAATTCAGATCAGGAGCCATATTTTTGTAGTTTCATTTTGTGTTTGCTTAATTCTTATAGAAAATGGAAGTGACTTTCAAGCCAATGACTGGATATCACAATTCCATTAAAATTCGGATAACTTCCACAGCTATGACTTATTCTACTAAAGTCACAAGTTCAGCATTCCATAAAGATATTCACTGGTGTACATGACTATCTGTGCATGTATGTGAAGAAACACTGACTGGCACTAAATAATTCTTGCTTTGGAGAAAGCCTGAGCATAACTACATGGCTGTTCCATTTTGAAATATTTTTCAACCCACATGTTTTTGAAAAGGCTATGCTTTATACTTACCTTTTCTAGGACAAACTTCTTTGTCTAGTTACAAAACTGATCCAGAGAGTGAATATGCACTCAGGTGCCTGGACCATGCAAATTGAATCTTAAAGAACTGATTTAGTTGCCAGATTCTCTGCCTTGGTAGGTGAAGAGGCTTTTGAATTCATTCCTCCTGCTCCAGCCACCAGCAGCTACACTCCACTGACCTGGCCTCCCACGGCTTCTTGTCCACTCCTTAACATCATGACCAAGCGAATGCATGCAGCCTATCCCATAATGCCCTAGCCCAAGATGATCATATTTAGCTAACACATTAGTAGAACTTTTAAAAAAATTTTATCTTTATTGGTACATTGTGTGTGTGTGTGTGTGTGTGTGTGTATATATATATATATATATACTAGCATTTAATATATATATAAATACATATATATATAGTGATCTTTTAAAAAAAGTACAGGACTTCAGGTACAAAGAATTTTATATGCAGATTATAGCTTGAATTCTTACAGTTGTAAATCTCATATGTTAATTTTCTTCTATCCCTACTTACATATTTTTCTTCACCTATGACTCTAAGGTATAGACATTATGATGCCTAAAATTTAAGACTCTTTCGAACCTAACACAAGTGCTCCTGAGAGAAAAGAAGACCTTGCTGAAGATAGGAACCAACCACGTCATTAAAGAACAAAGGTAAAATTTCATGAATTTTTCTTTCTTTGAGAATCAGAATACTTTAGATCCTTTCATCTAACTCTGAAAAAATCCAACTCAGACTTGTCTCAGTTTGTACTGATCTATATGGAAGAGAGGATGGGTTGCAGGAGCAGGGGGAGGAAGAGGAAATTAGAGAAAGAATGGATGATGAGAGAGAGAGAGAAAGAGAGAGAGAGAGAGAGAGAATTATATGTTGAGTGCTTACCATGCGGAGCACTTTATGCACATGTCTTGTTCACTCAATTACCTAAATGATTTCCAGGTCAGTAAATGCAAAACAAGTCTGTCTGACATCCGCTAGCTCATACTCTTACACCAACACACGCTGCAGTCTTTTTCAAAGACATGAGAATCAATGAGACAATAATGTTGGTAAAGTATTCTAATTTCCTTTGAGAAAACAAGCTATAAAATTTTATTGTTATTGTTATTCTTATTATCGAAGCTTAATGAGTGCTTTTTTAGTGCCATGGATGTAACTAATATTACCCTCATTTATTTCATTTAGGGAAATAGAATCTAAAAATAAGAGCAAGCAGATTTACTGTGTTTTTGAGTCAGCTGGTTATCTAGTGCAACTTTGCAAGTGGGGTCCTTAGGGACTAAATCTACAACCAAAAGTACAGTTGTTGGGGGCAAAAATGCAAACTGTAACCTTTGTCTCTTTCGAATGCTTGGCTCATCAGGGATGAGAAGAGGAGTGGATTAAGGTGAAGAGTCCTGCAACATTCATTCTTCTTGCCTCTACAAGTATTAAAGAGAGAATATGACAGTAATTCTATTTTGTTTATGGAAATAATGAAGAACCAAATTCATATAGTTCTTTTCTCTAAGAAGGCAGATAGCTTTCTCTTTTTCATGAAAAGGAATTAATTGTCTTAAACTTAAAAAAATGTGTAAAGATAGAAAACCCTGGCAAAAAGACAGGGATATGTACATATTCAAGTATAAACATGAATCTTTACAAGCAAAATAATTTAGTTCCCCCCAAAGGTGTACTTATGTTCCAGAGTCACTAGCCTCAACTGTAAGTTAAGAATTATAATTTAATCTGAGTTGTTATGCAGAAACTATATGTTTGATTATCATAAGCTTTAGGTTTGATTACCTAAGCTTGGATTTTATTGTGTTTGGATTGTTTTTCAATATGCACTCTATGTTTCTCATTTAGTAGAATTCTACAGTTCGTTCAGTTCAGATGTGTGATTGAAACAGGTAGGAATGTTCCAACTCTATTTTTACAGGGAAAACTAAAGCATGATTTAAACATGTACCTCTGTAAAGCATCATGAGTAGTTAGCAGTGCCCAGAATTAAATGTAGGTCCTATCTCACTACATTGGTCTTCCACTTCATTGATTACATTTTTGTGTACACAAACCTTTGTGTTAATTTATTTTACCTTGAATTTCTTTAATATTTTCCCTATAAAGTCAAAGACCAAGATATGGAATTTTTTCCTGACTGTCACTTAGAACAGGGAACATGAAAGCACCCAGGAGTTATGCGACTCCTTTCTGAGTCCCATGTTCTATTCCTGCCCCCAAAGCAAAACTGAGTCTATGCACAGCATTTGTATCTAGGGGTAAAATTTCACTGATTGGTGCAAAATCTGTGATGGCAAATTATCCCTTCACTGTAGTCAGGAAAGTATTTCTCTCCCATCCATTTCTAAATTTTCTTTTTTTCTTTTCTTGCCCAATGTGTTTTTCCTACTAAAACCATCTGACACTGAAAATGGGGGTGGGGTGGGGTAGAGCAGAGAACATACAGGAAATGTCCAGTAAGAAAGAAAAATAGATACCAGCAAATGATTTTCACAAATACGGAAATGAGATATATCAGGCTGGAAACAAATTCATTATCTGGTCTTCACAGCACCTGCCTTTTATTTGTTAGCAGACTTTTGGTTAAAAAAAAAATCCTACTAATCACTTCCTTTCCAACTTTCTAGCCATCCCAGGAATTTTGGTCTCATTAACCATCTTACCTCCTCTAATTGAAAAATAAAAGAAAGAAAATATTTTTGTTTTATAGTTTATATGTACCTTAAAAAGTGGAAAATTTAATTTCACCAGTATTCTGGTAGAATATCTAACTAACAGTAGGTAAGGAGAATGTCTATAAGTGGATGCATGGTTGGTGGTGGGTTTTGAGTTTCTACAATTAGTCCATCTTCAGGGGTGAGAGAGACAGTTCCTGTGATAAAAGAGTTCATTGCAGTTTAATGGAAGAGACACGTGGGTAAATAAATGTGAGGATGCTGAATTCCATTAAGAGAGAGGAATGAAACACTTGTGAGATCATGAAAGAGAGAATGACAAATCAGCTATGGGATGAGGAGGAATGTGGCCAAGTGTTAGCACTTGAATTGGTTTTGAAGCATAACGAAGACCCCTCCCAGGATCTTGGAAACGCTTCCAAGCTCATGTAATGACTTGAAGGTCGCAGGAACTGGCTACGTGCATGGAACACATAGCACTTCGGTGCAGCAGTAGCATCAAGGGACCATCCTTGGGAGTTTGGATTTTATTATGTGGTTATCAGGCAACCAACAAAGACTTTTAACCTGGAAATAACATACTTGACTTCTTTTTTCTCTTTAAGAAAAAC
Organism: Thryonomys swinderianus; assembly: GCA_004025085.1. Taxonomy (NCBI): domain Eukaryota; kingdom Metazoa; phylum Chordata; class Mammalia; order Rodentia; family Thryonomyidae; genus Thryonomys; species Thryonomys swinderianus. The sequence continues at coordinate 38,233 of PVIC010010785.1, forward strand.
CTAGGAATAATAGTCCCAAGAGTCTTGCCGGAGAAACTGGTGGCAACTTCAATAGCTAAGGGAGATTCTGTCTATGGTTCAGACTGTTGTAACAGTATACTCTAGGTTAGGTGGCTTATAAAATGTGTTTTTCAGAGTTGCAGATGATAGACGTCTGAGATCATCAGGGTTCCAGCAGGGCTTCCAGGTTGCAGCCTGCTGTCTTCCTGTGGCTTTGCATGATGGAAAAAGGTTGAGCTCGCTCTCTGGCTTCTGAGTAACAGACCACTAAGCTCATTCATGAGCGGCCTCCCGCATGACAGTTATCTCCCAGATTATCCATCTGGTGACACCTCCAGATGTTACCATGTTGGGATTAGGAGCCAACATAGGAGATTTTTTAGCACACATTGACTTTGTTGTAGGTATGCCTAATGAGGATTCTCAGCAGTAGTGAGATAGAGGGCAGCAAGTGGACACACCTTGAGGACACACTAATAAGTGAAATAAATAGATCACAGATATGTAAATGCCATATCTTTTTTCTGGTATGAGAACCTGTTGATGTAAATGAGTTCTAGAATATATGATAGATTTTGTGAAATAGGAAAAACTCAAAGGGAATATGGTAGAGGAAAGTAATGAGGGGAAAGAATAAATATGATTTGAAAAGAAAAAGAAAGCAAATGTATACAAGGGGCAAGAGGATGTAGGAGGGAAAGGGATATGGGTAAAAATGATAATTAAGTCATGTCATATACTGGTACAAATTCCCCAATGTTGAGTGTCATTGTGAGCTGTATATAAAATGTACCAATAAAGAATTCAATTTAAAAAATTGACTCAGCAGGTTGTGATAAATGATTGGGTACAAAAGTTGATAATAGAACTGAAACTCTTTTACTTGTAAGTCATTAAATTAAGAGCACAGGATTGGGCCAGAGATTTAGCTTAGTGGTTCCAGTGCCTGTCTAGCAAGTGGAAGGTCCTTGATTTGATCTCTGGTAACCACATATAACAATGCCAACTGTGGGGGTTCCCAGCACTCGGGAGACAGAGGCAGGAGGATTGCTGAGTTTGAGGTTTGTGTGGACTAGATAGTGAGTTCAGGGCCAGCCTGAACTACAAAGTAAGACCTTGTGAAAAATAAATGAACATAAAATTTAAGATTTTTTGTTTATGCAAGACACCCATTAATTGTTTTCCATGTAACATGAACTTCATGAGAAAGAGAGAGAAGATGAGTAATATTTCCTTCCATTAAGTTGGAGCTATAAAATAACAGCTTGCTGTCCCAGTAGACAATTAAAATTTCCAACTCAGAATCTAGGACATACATGAAATCAAAACCATTGTTGGAACTTGCCTATGATCAAAGCAATTGAAATGTATCTCTAAGGGGCAGTGTTTAGTCCAAAATTGGAAAACACTACCTTGGGAGCCTCAAAACACAAAGAATGCGCAAGAGACACTAAAGAGCAGAAACAGTCACAGACTTAGACTGTAATACAGGTGTGGAAATATGCTCTGGACAGAGCTAGGCATAGTGAACAGTGCCAAATGTTACGGGGATGTTATAAAGTTCTGAAAATAGATGATATAATTTAGGAACGGGATGCTATTATGGTTTTGGAGAGAACATTTTGTACTATTTAACAGTAAAGACAGTAACATTTAAGGTGCAGGAATTAAAGGTCACTCCAAGAAAGATTCATAGTACCTTCTTGAAGATGGTAGTTTATAGAAGAAAGTAAGTTGTAGCCTATTAATCCCAGATTATCAAATAGAATGTTGGAAATAGTGTGAAGGGGAGAAGGAGAGAGTAAATCACTGTTGCTACCTCTCTTGCTGCAGCCAAAGGGAAAAGATGGCCCACAGATTAGACTATAATAGACTGTGCCAATGGCATGCACCTCAGTTATGTTACACAGCATCTAAATAATATAACCATTATATAATTTTATTCATTCTTTCATTTTTTTCAATAAACATTATTAAGAACTTGATAAGCCCTCTATACACAGCCTGGGTCCGTGTGCAAATTTCCTGAATGTTTATGAAAATGAGAAAGAACATGGGTGAGAAGAGAGGAGATTAAGATGAGAAGCCGTTCAGACATAAGGATTAACGTTAGAAATCCAGAGAGAGCAAAATGTGTTGCCTGTTCCCAAAATTTGGTGAAGTACAAAGAAGCTAGTGCTTATGATGTATGAAGACTTCTAGGCCACCATGTTATTATTGGCAGAATATAGGTGTGGCAAAGGTATGGTTTTGGGATCTGGGCAAACATGCTCCACTGTCAGGGTGAGTCATGAAGACGTGACCTTGGAGATAACATAAGTCTCTCAGCTCTTCCTCTGTGGTGCTGCTACCCGCCCTTCTTCCTAGCTGCTGAACTAAAAGCTATGTTACATCCTACTTTTCCATCATGATGCTCCTACTTGGAGCCAGCTGGTGATGTTCTGAATCCCTGGAAGCAGGAGCTAAATTAAAACTCTTCTTTACATTAAAGATGTTGCAGCAATGGAAAAGACAACTAATACAATAGAAAACCAAAATCAAGAGTTGAGCAAGTAGAGGATTTGGAACAGATTTAAAAAAATTAAAAACTGTATATCCACATTGAAATGTAAAAGATTAACACTAGCAATAGTAACATCATATTCTTTCTTTCCCTCTATGAAAATATATCTAACCATTCTCTTTATGACAATGAGGTGCACATTGGGGTCGAAGATTGAGCTTAGTGGTTCTGGTGCACACCTGGCAAGCACAAGGTCCCTGGTTCAATCCCCAGTAACCATATACAATAATACTGGGTGTGGTGACTCATGCCCACCAGCAGTCAGTACCTCACACCACAATTCCAGGTGTGGTGGCTCATGCCTGTCATTCCAGCACTCAGGAGGCAGAGGCAGAGGCAGAGGCAGAGGCAGAGGCAGAGGCAGAGGCAGAGGCAGAGGCAGAGGCAGGAAGATTGCTGAGTTCGAGGCTTGCCTGGGCTACATAGTGAGCTCAGGACCAGCCTGAACTACAAAGGGAGACCCTGTCCAAAAACAAAAAACAAAACAAAAAAAAAAAAGAAAATGAGGTGCACACTTCAAAAAGAAATCATTTCATTAGCAAGTTAGGTTTCAAAAGCTAATATTTAAATTGTTTTATTTATTTTTTATTGATAAGAGTTGCCCATCATTTGTGACGATGGCACTGATTATTGGTCCCTGTGCAAAGGTGTTGACAGCTTTCTGCTTGGTTCTTCACCTCACTCACCAGAAATAACCACTTCTGAAACAAATTTACTGTTATGCTCTGGAGAAACAGCCTAGACTGCATTGAAAATAGCTCTATAAACCCTTCACAGCAATCTTTCTTTTCAAATAGGAGAATTGAAAATGTCATATTAATGGAAGTCAGAAAAAGGATAGGAAAGAAGGCAGGGGGAGGAAACAAACAGTAAGTACAGGCAAAATCTGCAGAATCAGAACCTCTGTTACAACTGGCTTCAGGATATCTTTGCATGCTCCAAATGCTTATTTTGTTTTTGCTTTATCTAGAGTTGACATATGGTACATGAAGTGTTAGTATGTTACGTATCAAATCTCAAAACACCCCACACTGCATATTGTTCTGTTTTCCTATGACATTCCTGAGTCCCTAAAAACACAAAACATAGATGCTCATCACTGGCTTTAGGGCAATAAATTCAAAATAGCACAAAGTTAGGGCAGAATGTATTTGTGTGGGTGTGAAATGAGAATGTCTCTTGACAAATATGGAAGAAAAAGGTAATCAACATAGAGGTCAGCTTGCCAACCACGGACCCTAGCCCCCTTTGGAGGCAGGAAGGATGGTGTCTCAAAGTGAACTCAGACTTCCACAGAATGTCTCACACTTCAGCATCTGCCTCTGATTGGAGCACGCAGCATCAAGTAACTAATTTCCTGGCTGGTTTATTTATTGATAACTAAGTCGCCATCAGGAACTAGTGTGAATTTCACCAATAGCGTAATGATAGATGGCAAAGTATCTTGAGATGATCCCACTCAAGATTTTCTGCCAGGAGGGAGAAATGAGCCACAGGCAGATTTCTAGATGCAGAAGCTTGAGGGCATTGGGCTGTTGTAAGTCACCCAATAGCTGGAAAGAGGAATTATCAAAACCCCTATAGAGATATTTCTAAGAAATCCACAGAAGCACTTTATGAAAGACCCAAAAGACTCGATTGCAGTCTCAATAGTCTCTCTCTCTCTCTCTCTCTTTTCTCAATAGTCTCCTAGAACTGGTGCCTCCTCGCCCTCTGTTTGCCTCCCTAATTTATTCATCTGGAAAGGCCCAGGAACAGGAACAAGTAACAAACAGTCAGCCAGTGTCTTCCACTAAGATGGATCTGTGCTGTGGATTGAAATAATTTTACTGTTTTAAAATAAATTTTCTTGTCAGGCATGGTGGCTCACGCCTGTAATCCCAGCACTCGG
>PVIC010010786.1:0-12665 GCA_004025085.1 Thryonomys swinderianus
TGAAAGTCTGAAATAGGATGAGTGAATATGAAGGCCAAATATCAGACACAGAAGATAGCACTATAGCCAGTGAACAGAAAAGAATAATTTATGGAAAATAGGAAGGGATTATGAGAAGTCAATCCAGCACCTACTAGATGATGCAAAGAAGGATAATGTAAGTGGGCCAGGGATTTAGCTCAGTGGTTCTGGCATCTGCCTGACAATCATAGGGTCCTGAGTTCAATCCCTGGCACCACATACCACAATCCTGGGCGTGGTGGCTCACACCTGTAATCCCAGAACTCAGGAGACAGAGGCAGGAGGACTGCTGTGAGTTCAAGGCTAGCCTGTGCTACACAGTGAGCTAAAGGCTAGCCTGAACTACAAAGTGAGACTCTGTCTCAAAAAAAAAGTACAGCAGTGAAGAAACAGGAAATAATGTAAAACATATAAAAAAATAAAACCCTGTTCATGTTCACAGATGTAATGGCAGAAAACTTCACAGGAAAAGGAAAGAATTTGACACACAGATAAATGTGGCATGTAGGACTCCAAGTGGCTGTAACCTAAAAAAAAAACTATATGTAGGTATATAATAATCAAGATTCCAGAAATGGAATAGAAGAACAAAATATCGAAAGCAGTCAAAGTACAAATCACATACAAAGAAAAGCCCATCAGAATCATAACAGACTTTTCAGTGCAAACACTCAAGTCAAGGAGAGCCTGGAGTGAATATTTCAAGCCTTAAAGGAAAGCAGATTGATGTATCCTGCAAAACTATCCTTCAAAATTGATGAGGAAATAGGATACTCCCATGACAAAAAACACCTAATAAACTTTATGAATACAAAACCTGAATTTCAAAAAATTCTGAACTATATCCTAGAGAAAGACAATGAGTGTTGTAATCCCATGAGACCAGGCACAGTGAAATGTGTTGGGTAAGACAAGAAACCGAATGGAAAAGGAGAAAAGCAAAGAATAAAAGACCCAAGAACTTAAAAACATCATGACAAGGCTAAATCAGTACATATCAGTTATAACTATTAATGTCAATGTCCTCAATCCACCAGTTAAAAGACACAGACTAGCAGAATGGATTAAGAAGATCCAACCATATGCTACATACAAGAAACACACTGAATTCAGAAAGAAATCCACAGACTGGAAAGAGAAGAATGGAAAACAGTCGTCCACATAATAGGAAAAGGCAAAAATGCAGGAGTGGCTATCTTATTTGCAGACAAATAGATTTAAAACCAAAACTAATTAAGAGACATCCTCATATAGGGAAGAATCCAAGAGGAAGAAATGACTTCCATAAATATTTAGGCACCAAATTCTAGTGCACCCAACTATATAAAACAAATATTAATGCACAAGAAAAGCCAGATAAGCATAAATACAAAAAATTCTAATAAGAGACTTCAATACTCTCTTGTCACAAATAGACATAACAACTTGACAAAAAATCAATAATGAAATACTTGAACTGAACAAAACTTTTGAACAAATGGACTTAATAATAGATGTCTACACAGTATTTCTCCCCACAAAGTCAGAATATATATTCTTCTCAGTGCCTCACAGGTCATTCTCCAAAAGAGACCACATACTACTTTATAGAACATGTTTAAATAAATGCACAGGAAATAAGGTTATCCCCTGTATACTGTCAGACCACAGTGCCTTCTAATTGGAGAGCAATAGGAAAAGAAATTCCAAAAAACTCACAAACATATGGAAATTGAACAAAACTCTACTGAGGGTCATATAAGAAATTAAATAGTTTCTATAATTAAATGGGAATGCAAATACAACATGCAGAAATTTATGGGATACAATGAAAGCAGTTCTATGAGCGAAATTCATAGCAGTGAACGCCCATCCTAGGAAAACAGAACAGGCTCAAATAAACAACCTAATGCTGCCTTCAAAACTACTTCAAAAAGAGGACCAAGTTAAATCCAAGACTCATACAAGAGAGGAAATTATAAGGATTAGAGCAGAAATTAATGAAATGGAGAATGACACAAAAAAATTAAAGAATCCAAGAGTTGGTTTTTTAAAAGAATAGAATTGACAAGCCCTTAGCCAACCTTATCCAAAAAAAAAAAAGGAAGGAAAAGGCTCAAATCCATGCAATCAGGGATGAAAAGGGGGAAATCATCACACATCAAGCAGTTCAGAAGATAATAAACATCTAATTTGAGAACTTGGAAAACAACAAAATGGAAAACACAAAAGAAATGGATAGATTCCTAGACACATATGAACTTCAAAAGTCCAAGTCCTGATGGTTTTACTACTGAATTCTACAAGACTTAAAGAGAAGAGCTAATGCCACTACTTCTCAAACTCTTTAATGAAATCAAAAGGGACACATTACTCCCCCATTCATTCCTGGAAGCAACCATTACATTGATTCCAAAAGCAGAGAAAGATACCACCAAAAAAGGAGAATGACAGGCCAATCTCCATAATGAACACTGATGCAAAAATCCTCATAACATATTGGTAAGCATATGGTTCAGTAATTGGATACTAGATAAAATATAAATATGACTGGTTCCTCTCTTTATAATAACAATAAGCATGCAGAAACAGAAAATCTACAGTAGTTAAACTAATTAAAAATACAATTATTATTTTAAAAAATCACAGAATTCATATGAAGAAAATATGAAATCCTTTTGAAAGGTGAAAACTGTTATTTTAAAAGTTTTTAAATCTGAAAAATTTTAGAAGACTTGTAAAAATATAATTCTTCCAATATGTTAGTATAATACCAACTTGAGTTATTTTTAATTAGATAAAATAATTTTTAGTTATATTAGAAAAAAGTATCTATGAATTATCAAGTATGACAATGAAAGAAAATGGGAGATTCTCCCTACCATAACACAAAATGTATCTTAAAGTCAATAAATGTTTTACATCATCAATAATCTAGAATACTTACAATAAAGAATCAGAAAAATATCCCTATCTATCAGTATTTAATATATAAACTGGCTAAGTCACTTGCTGGCTCTTTATCTGAAAGAGAATCAAATTGGATTTCGATCTGTATATGCTATTTACCAAGCAAATTCCAGGTAGAACACACACAACACACACACACACACACATCTCAAGTAATTCAACTCTTACACAAAAGCTTGTATTCAGGGAAACTGAGTCTTGAAAACACAGGAAGTACGGTTGAGCCAAAACCTAAATTCCTGAGCCCTGTATGACACCACAGGTGGAAATGTCCCCATGTGGCCTCACGTGACAAGCTTTAGTCCACACACATGAACTGAAAACAGTATATAAACTGTGTGAAGCAGAAATAAATTGTGTGCTTAAAATTCAGTCTCTTATTATATATATGCAAATATTCTAAATTTTTAGAAAAATCTGAAATTCAAAACATTTCTGGTCCTAACCATTTCAGTCATTTCAGTAAGCAATATTCAACCTGAATAAAAGATAGAAATATATAGCTATATTAAAAAGTTGATCACATTGCAAAAAATATAAACAATGTCAATAAATAAAATACAAACCTGGAAAAGGATATTTTCAATACAATTTTAGAAAACATTTAAAATATAGACATAGTTCAAAAGTAACCAAAAATTTAGAACCTAACAGATGGAAAAAAGAAAAAAGCAAATTTAACTAGTAATGAGAAATATATCTCTATCTCAAGTGACATAAGTTTTCCAAAAAAGGTATTAAATACAAGTTTGGGAAGAACACAAGGAAAAGGCTCAAATAAGTGGGTTTAAATGTTTAAGAAAGCTACTCAGAATTACCTAGTTCTCAATTAAAAATATTATTTGCCCTGCTGGGTGTGGTGGCTCATGCCTGTAATCCCAGCACTCAGGAGGCAGAGGCAGGAGGATTGCTGAGTTTGAGGCTTGCCTGGGCTACACAGTAAGGTCAGGGCCAGTCTGAACTACAAAGCTAGGCCCTGTCTCAAAGGAAAAAAAAGGAAAAAAATATATATAAATTTGGCTTTAGAGCTGGTAATTACTCCTGAGCAGTTGTTCCATGAAATAAAAACTGCAACAATATATCAGATATATGTAGATTTTTATTTTCTAACATTGATAATGGTGGAGGTAATGGTAATAAAGTAAATATTCATCAATAGAGAAGCAACTAAATAAATTACTGGAAATCCACACCATATGATTTTATATAATCATTTCAGAAGAATTAAAAACCAACCAATCTGAGTAATCTATAACATTTACTGTGCAAAAACAAAATGTAGGCAAGTGGCACAATCCAAAGTTATAAAATAATGTGAATCATACACACCATATATACTGTGTATGTCCACAGAATTAATTATACATGTAAGGAAAAATTACAGTAAAGTCATAGGTGGTTTTCTTTTTTCTTTCTTTCTTTCTTTTTTTTTTTTTTTTTTTGCTTTTTGAGACAGGATCTTGCTTTGTAGTTCAGGCTGGCCCTGAGCTCACTATGGTGCCCAGGCAAGCCGCCGCGAACTCAGCAATCCTCCTGTCTCTGCCTCCCGAGTGCTGGAATTACAGGCGTGAGCCACCACGCCCGGCATTTTGGTATGCGGTGTTGATTGTTGGTGGGCGTGAGTCTCCACGCCCAGCATTTTATGTGGTAACTGGGGATCGAACTCAGGACCTTGTGCTTGCGAGGCAGGCGCCAGAACCACTGAGTTAACCCTCTGGCCCCTTCTTTTTTCTTTTTTAGCAGTACTGGGGATTGAACTCATGCCCTTCTACTTCCAAGGTAGGTGTGGTACCACTTAAGCTAAATCCCTGGCCCAGTCACAGTTATTTTTAACCTGGGTTACCTGGGATAAGACAAAATACACAATAGGAGTGTTAGGGGAGGAACGTGTATAACAGCTTTCAAATCATATGACACCCTATCATTTAATAGGTGGCTACTGTGTGCCACACGCTGTACACTCTGTTACATGACAGGGATATAAGAGTGAGCAAGATAAAATGCCTGCTCTCACATGAGGCTACAAAACATTGCAACACCAGACAGGCCATGTGAGAGGATTATACAGGGTGCACATGACAGGCTCTACTCCAGTAAGCAGGGGTGAGTGAAAGATTCTCTTATAGCAGCCTCATCAGTGCAGGACCTGCAGCACCACCGTGAAACTGTGCTCGCTCAGGGCCAGCGTCTTGTCTACATAGTCCAAGGTAAGCTGCCACTGGAGGGACAAGTATTACTTGATCAAAGTCAGGTTTAAGTAATCATCACCTGAAAGCCCCAGTTTTACCTGACTGTACCGGGAAAGCAACACAGCACAATTTCAAAGAATACACACAGAAGAGGAATTCAACTGTATTACCAGCACCAGTGGCAAGATTTTGTCTGGCTCAACTAATAGATCATCCACTTGTATTACCATCCAAAGGTACTGCAGACCCAGTATGCATAAAACCCCCCTCACTTTCTTTCTCTCTAGTCTTTCTTTCCTGACATCTCAATCTCATGGTGAAAGAGACAATCATCTATCCAATCCCTCTAGCCAGGAACTTGGTCATTTCCTTCCCTTTCTTTGGTATCTCTCATATCCAAAGCATGTCCTGTCAATTTTTAATTATCCCTCAAATTTCCCTTTCCACACATGCTTGGTGCTGAGTAACGTCTCACCAAGTTTACTTTTTTTTTTTTTTTTAAGACAGGGTCTCACTTTGTAGTTCAGGCTGGCCCTGAGCTCACTATGTAGCCCAGGTAAGTGTGGAAGTCAGCAATCCTCCTGCCTCTGCCTCCCAAGTGCTGGGATTACAGGAGTGAGCCACCACGCCCAATATCATATCATTGTATGTGGTTACTGGGATCAAACCAGGGACCTTGAGCTTGCTAGGCAGGCAGCTGAACCACTGAGCTAAATCTCCGGCCCCTCACCAGATTTATTTTAATGGTTGTCTAATCAGGCTCTCCACCTCCCAATGCATCCTTCTCACTGCACCCCAAATGACCCTGTAAATAAACAGCTCTATTATCATATTACTTACTCATAATCCTTAATGGATTCATGAATCTCATATGACATTCAGAAGTGATTGAAATTTAAGACTGAATTTTTCAAGGGAATAAAGTTAAGATTAGCATTATTTCCTATTTTGTGTACAATGGATCTTATCACTGAAGTAAATAAAAAACTTGATGTACCATGCAGTTTTTCATGACCTGGTTTCTGGTCACCATGTCCTGAGCTCTGACAAAGCACTCACATCATGCTGTTTCTTGACTTTGTCACCTGTCCCAATGCACATTCTCCTCAGTCTCTAGGGAGGACTCCTCTCATCTATAAAGCCCCTCCCAAACACCTGGCTACGATTGACAGGTACCCCAATATGGACTGCTTTACAAGAACAATATGAATGTGTGGCATGTTTCAACCTCTCCCACAATGTCTACTCACTGTGGAAAGGGCCTCACTGTGTCATATTCCTAGCACCAGACATACGCTCAAAGCATAAGAGGCACTAAAAGAAAAAGCCTTGTGAATGAGTAAGTGAATGAAAAAACTACAATGTTCTCCTAATTTGCCATCTGGCTAACTGCTTTAAGATTCCATTTTTTTACCAGCTTTCACAGGAAATTCATTCAAGCTCCAAGCACTCACAGGCAGGCCAAGTTCCCTCTGTGCATCCTCACAGCACTGTGTGTGCACTACTCATACTTTATTACAACTTATGTCTGTCTTCCAGGCACCCACGCTCATTCAGAAGCTCCCTTGAGAGCCGATGTCTATCGGCTCAGAACCTCCAGCGGCTCCTTCAGCACTTAATGGTGCCACACACAGGTAGCCTTCAAGACAGTCTTCTGAGCAAAGGAAGAGCTATATTTGGTAGTAGATCCAGAGTACTCATGACTCATTCAAAGTGCCAGCTCACAACTGCTCAAAGCTGATTTTGCATCTTTTTTGTTACTCAACTCCACCTGAAAGCCTCGGAATGAAAAGGAGAATAGGGGCAGAGAAAGCAAAGAGGGCACTTCCTGAACACAGGCAGGGGTGGGGAGGGGAAGGTGCCGACCATGGGAGGTTCACGTGGTAAAGAAGTGAGGCCTTTGCCAACAGTCACGAGTGAGCTTAGAATGTGAACGTGCTGACGCTAGTCAAGCACAGAGAGGCCTTAGCACCAGCCAACCAAGAGGAACCGTGGAAACACTCAGCCAGCCCAGCAATGGACTCATCCCCAGAGGTGAGAGAGAGGAAAGGTTTGTTGCTGTCATCTGCTAAATTTTGGGGTAATTTGTTATATAGCAACAACCAATGACTAGTATCCCCACTTGACAGATGAAGAAATTTGAATGCAGGGTTAGGAAGTTCCTTGATTAGAGTTAAGATTAAAATCCATTTCTGAAACTCTGAAAATCTAAATTCTTACCCACTCTGCTACATTAACTTTTTTTTGAAAAGAAGCAAATTAATTTTATCTCTGTTCTATTTGTAAATAACCATAGTTCCAAAATAAAAATTACATCATTGAAGAAAAAAGAAAAACCACACACAATTTTACTTCTCATATTTGCTTCCTCTTTGTACTGGAACATCTGTCATTTTTTAAAAATAAGTTTCTATGTTATCATTTAATTAAATATTTAATTTTATTCTTTTTTAAACTTATTTATTGGTACATTATATATACACATCACAATTACACTCAACACTGAGAACTTGTACCAGTATATGACATGACTTAATGCTCATTTTTCCCACCCACCCTACCCCCACTTCTATATACACAAACTTTGTTTCCTTTTTTTTGTTAATCATCAATTTTTTTCTTTCCCCTTTTTACTTACCCCCAAATCCCATAATTTTTTTTTTTTTCTAATGCAAGATCTCACTGTGTAGTGCAGGCTGGCCTTAAATTCACTATGTAGGCCAGGATGGCTGCAAACTGTGGGGATATTCCTGCCTCAACCTCTTAAGTGCTGGTATTATAAGTGTGCACCACTACACCCAGCTGCTATACTGTTTTATATGTTTAATCTTATGTTAAGCTATGTTATTTATTATATTTTTCCAATTAAATTAAACATAATATACCTACTATTAAAAATACACTCCTCTTGGGCCGGAGGGTTAGCTCAGTGGTTCCGGCGCCTGCCTCGCAAGCGCAAGGTCCTGAGTTCGATCCCTGGTAACCACATATAATGCTGGGCGTGGAGACACGCCCACCAACAATCAACATCGCATACCACAATGCCAGATGTGGTGGCTCATGCCTGTAATCCCAACACTCGGGAGGCAGGGACAGGAGGATTGCTGAGTTCGCGGCGGCTTGCCTGGGCACTATAGTGAGCTCAGGGCCAGCCTGAATTACAACGCAAGACCCTGTCTCAAAAAGCAAAAAAAAAAAAAAACACTCCTCTTGCAGATGAGGGTGGGACCTAAGAATGGTGGGAAAGGGGAGGAAAAGGAATGTAAGGGGAAATAAAAAGACTAAGAAGCCATGAGTATATGTGCCAACTCCCCATGAAGTATTCAGTGTATATCACAAACATGTACAGTACTAACAAAAAATGATTTTTTACTTTTTTCTTTTTAATACAAAAAGTGATTTTAAAAGAGAAAAAATAAGGCCCTAAATTATACTACACCACAAGTAATATTCTGGGTGCCATGAGAGGTATAAGGAAAGACTGGACAGGCCATATCCTCATGGATTTTATTCTGTAATAATTTAACAAATACAAGTCTAGCTCTTTCCAAGTACCAAGTGATCTGAGAGAGCCACCTAGTGTAAATTCTGTTTAACTGCAACCTGTATACATGGATCTAAATGTCACATTTTATGCCATTTAATACTTACTAATTTGAAAGATGAAACATTTAATACTCTCTCCATATGCATAAAACAAGAAATAATTTATTCCCATGGAAAACTCAGAGTTGAATTTCTCTCAGTAAAACTAATCCTTTAAAGCCACCAATGTTTTCTAACCCTAGGCATTTCCTTTGCTAATTTCGGGCAACTATGCACCCTGTGGAAGCTTTTCGCGCAAGAGACTGTAGCCACAGGCATGGGAAAACTAGGAAAAAGAACACAGGGAAGCCTTACTAATTTGCAAAATGTTTGCATGTTTTATCCATTTATCTCCTCACTGAAATGTACTGTGAACCCAAGATTAACATCAGCAGCATGTCCTGGTCACTTGTGGACATGGTGGAGCACAGAACCGGAAATGTTGCTGTGCTATTCCCCAGCTCTGCCTTCCTAGTCCAGCTCTCATGCCACAGACACACAATCTTCACAAGTATCTGAGGACAGGTTCATGTGTGTGTGAGTGCACACGTGCGTGTGTGTGTGTATGCATGCACGTTTTAAGCACTGATGTACTCTACCGCTCCTAAGGGTAAGAAGGCTGTGACATGCCCTGTGGAGGAGACAGGTGTGTCAGAGAAGCTGCCTCAGGGATGGGTTACAGTGCTGCTGCCCGTTTGTGCAACAGTGAATCAACACCATGTATCAAATGAGACACCTTTAAACAGACACACATTGAACCAGGTTACGTACTGATCACCTGACAAGTGTTACACTGGACACTGTAAGTGCCTAACCTTCCACTTCACCTAGGAGCCATGGCTCAGCATTTGTTAATATGTTGATGATGACTATAGAGTGCCACTATCACAGGTAGTAAGAATTAATTATGTATATCAGTGTCAGCTAGTCTAATTTCCAAAGTATTAGAGAGTTAAGTTCTAGAAAACAGCATACATTGCCTTCAGCATGGGGAGAGTTCAAAGACAGTGAGAGGGAAACAGAATGACTGGTGCATACCTGAAATGGTGTCACGTTGTGGAATCAATGGCTCAGACTTACACTGCTGACTTGCAGACTCCGCATTAGCAACACACTGCTGCACACAGGGTGATGGGCCCAGGAAGACGTTCTCTGCTGCGGCTGTCAGCCTGGGTCTCTGTCCTTCACTAAGTTCACCCACACTGTCTTCCAAGTCCTTCAAAGAGTTGAAGCAACTGTTAAAACCATTATAATAAGGTCAAGTCAAGTTGGGGTAGAGCACATGCTTGTGAGCTCAGATGCTCGGGATGCCAAGGCAGGACTGCAAGGTGAAGGCAGCATGGGCCACTGAGCAATACTTCATCTCAAAATTTTAAAAAGAGAGATTGGCATGGTGGCACATGCCTTTTACCCCAGAACTCAGGAGGCTGAGGTAGAGGAGAGTTACTATGAGTTGGAGGCCAGCCTGGGGTACACAGCGAGACCTTGTCTCAAAAAAACAAAATAATAAATTGGGAGGCAGAGACAGGAGGATTGCTGAGTTCGAGGCTTGCCTGGGCTACATAGTAAGCTGAGGGCCAGCCTGAACTACAAAGCAAGACCCTGTCTCAAAAAAAAAAAAAAATTAAAAAAAAAAGACAAACAGGCTGGGGATGTAACTCAATGATAAAATGCCTGCTTAACATGTAGAGGGTCTAGGGTTCAAACCCCAGTACTACAAAAAAAAGAAAAAAAAGAAAGAAAAAATCAAGTCAAAACAGGAGGGACTTTTTGAGTATCATGATCCTTACCACTCTACTGCTAGGAAAGTATTTTAGAAAGTACTTATAATATGGGCCAGAGATTTATTTCAGTGGTTCTGGCACCTGCCTTGCAAGTGCAAGGTCCTGAGTTCAATCCCGGTAACCACATACAATGTTGGGCGTAGTGACTCATGCCCACCAGCAATCAATACCACATACCACAGTGCCTGGCACGATGGCTCACGCATGTAATCCCAGCACTCGGGAGGCAGAGACAGGTGGATTGCTGAGTTCGAGGCTTGCCTGGGCTACATAGTGAGCTCAGGGCCAGCCTGAACTACAAAGCAAGACCCCGTCTCAAAAAAATAAAAATAAAAATAAAAATAAAGTACTTGTAATGTCATATATACCATAAAAGATAACTTTAAAAAGGTAGAATGAAACATCTAATTATGGGCTTTATTTTTAGTGTCTTATTTTTGTGAAGGTAGCCATTATCTGTTCTTCAACTTCCAATTAATTACCAACAGAATATATATGAAAAATTCTACAATTTAAAATTACATATTGTTCATACAGACTACAATCAAAGTAGTGGAAAGTACATTTCTCATATTTCATGAATTAAAATTGCTGAAAGCAGTCAGTGTGAACTTTATAACTGATGAAAACACACCTTAACATAAAGATCACCCCATGTGAATAATTAAATTTTCTTCTAAATTCACAAACTAAAGACCATTTTAACATTATTTTATAAGGTTTTCTCTGAGAAAGTGCAAAGTAAAAAAATGTTTTTCATATATATGAAATAAATTAAAAGCTAAAAAAAAATTAAGACCTATTTTCTTCCTCTATCAATAATTACAGAGCTGGGGATGTAGCTCAATGGTGCCATGCCTGCCTTGCCATCACAAGGTTCTAAGTTTAATCCACGCTACCAGGAAAGAAAAACTATATACCATAATCACTAGTATTTTTTGTGACTTGGAAATATTATAATTAGTATATTTACTAGTCAAGAATTAAAATTCCAATATCTAAAAGCTCCCATGTGTACCTCTCTCTTTTTCTTCAGTGCTAGGGTTTGTGTACACTAGGCAAGCACTCTACAACTGAGCTACATCCCCAGCTATTTCTAACTTACAAGGGTTGAATTTCAACCAATATGAATGAGTCTATCAACTATAAAATCAAATTCAAACACTTTAGTTCAACATTCAAAACTCTCTACAATTCACTGTAACTCTCCTCTGTACACTCTTTCTCTGGATTCCACTAGTCTGCCCCTTCTTTTGGAACACCGACTGCCCCAACATACTTGAAACTGATAGACACTGGGGGCAATTTAACACATCTCTCAGAGACTCTGGGCTGTGCAGCCTGATGGTGAGGCTGTGTTTCCTCCAGAAATTAGTCAGAAATATTCCACAGTGCCTACAGTGCTGCTGAAAGGTAAGGAAGGGTTTTGTCTCCTTCATGTTTGTGTATTTTTCAAGGCTGTGTGTACCAGATATTCACTAATAAAAGGTTGTGGGATGAATGAATGAATGATCCACATGAATTATTTTAAAGTTCCAGTTTCTTCTTAAAACAACAGGATTGGGGCTGATGTTCTAATTTCTTTTCAGTTATAAAACTCTACTGGGGACCTGGAGATTTAACTCAGTGGTTCCAGTACCTGCCAAGCAAGCGCAAGGTCCCTGGTTCAATTCCAGGTAACCACATACAATACCAAGCATGGCAACTCATGCCCACCAGCAATCATTACCACACACCACAATGCTGGGGCATGGTAGCCGGTGTGGTGGCTCACGCCTGTAATCCCAGCACTCGGGAGGCAGAGACAGGATTGCTGAGTTCGAGGCTTGCCTGGGCTACACAGTGAGCACAGGACCAGCCTGAACTACAAAGTGAGACAGTCTAAAAAAAAAAAAAAAACAAAAAACCCGTCTCATAAAAAACAAAACTCTATTGGGGAGGGAAAGGAGAGAAAGGGGGGATTAAAAAGAGGAATTAAGATACATTAGATATAGGTACCAATCCCTAAAAGGAATATAGTATGTAATCATACTATAGATATACACTAATAAAAACAAATGAACATTTTAAAAAAGACACTTGAACCAAAAAATTTTTTTAAAAGAAAGAACAAAAATTCTATAGTTCTGTGATTCTG
>PVIC010010786.1:12765-42766 GCA_004025085.1 Thryonomys swinderianus
AAAAAAAAAAAAAAAAAAAAAAAAGAATGAAGATGTGTCATGTGTGAGTACGAGTTCCCCACAATGGATGCTGCCAGTATGTACTGCAAACACCTAAGAATAAAAACAAAACTCTTAAAAACACCTTTAGTTTTTTCCTATTTATATCTAACAAAAATATACTATTAAACTTAAAGAGTACCTCTGAGTGACTGACCGCTTGCTGTGAGACCAGTAATTCCTGGTTTTGTTTGGCAAGAAGAGGAAGAATTGAATCTGTATGAAATTTTTTATGCGATACTCTGATCACTTGTCCTTCACTAGGAGAATCATCTTCCTGAGAGAAACATAAAGATAATACACAAAACATTTTCTCAAATAATTGGATTTTTTTCAATTACAATTTTTAAAAACTTCACTATCAGCATTTTTTGAGGCACCATAAACTTGTGTGTGTATGAATGCATGCATGTGTATGTATGTGTACAAGACACTGGAGACTGAATCCAGGGCCTTCACAATGCTACATCTTAGCCCTTTCTTTTTTTCAGACATAACATTCTAAAAAACAGAAATAACCACAGCACTTCTTAGGGTCTTGTTAAGTGACAAAATGGCCCAGGCTGAGCTTGAAGTTACAATCTTCCTGTTTCAGCCTCCCAGGGTGCTGGGAGCACAGGCCATAATAGCAGCTGAAAAGGAGTCCCTTATTTTTATGTAGTTCTTACGTCCATTCTGACAATAATAAAAACACCATATTCATGTCATACATCAACAACACTGTAGCGTAACTTGGAAACACTGGACGGGAGAGTCACTGACTGGTCTCAGGCAATGGTGTGACTCAGGAGGGCTGTAGCTCTTGTCCCCTGCTTCAGGGCTCACACGGAGTCTTGCTTCCCATTCTAGCAATGCACAAAGCAACACGAAAGCACACCAAAGAGGAGAAAGGACATGGGCAACAGTGTGGGCAGGGTCAAGGCAGAAGCCTGTGGCAGTAACTGAGGCCCGTGAGGTCCCTCTTCTGTGCTGACACTTGCTGGGCTGGAGCAGCCCCCGAAAGCTGCTCTGGCCTGGCTTCCATGTGCCTCCACACAGGCCTGTCCCAAGACAAAGGACAGTGTGGCCTCATAGGCAGACAGATCGGATTCCCTTGTAAAAACAAGGATGAATATGCTCTTGAGCTCTACAACAGTATTAACTTTTTAAAAATAAAACAAAGTTATTTGCTAGATTCTAAACACATATTCCCTAGCTATATACAGATATATGCTTAATGGTACATTTCTTCAAGGTATTCTGGATTTTTCCAGGTTGTACTTTTTATTCGCTTCTTTTATAAATGTGTGGTTTATCTGATTTAGGCACAATAAAAATATCAAAATTACACTGAGCGTGTAGCTCAGTGACACCCTGCCTGCCCAACAAGTGCAAAGGTCCTGCTTTTCGATCACTGGTACCAAAACATCAACAACAAATTTAGAAAGCTTCACCTGTACAAAAAGAAAGGTTATAATTTAGTACAACTTCAGTTTATCTCTTTCAAGAAATTTAAATATGCTCTGCCCCAGACAAAGTTCTAGGAATGGATAAAAATGATTTAATGGCATATTAGGCCCAGTGTTGACAGAATGCTCCACGGAAAATAAAAATATCTTTTATACTTCTTCCCATACTATTTCACAAAAATACCTGCACTTTCTTCACAATGAACTCAATAAATGATTACTGTTATAAAAGAAAGCTACTTCTTTAGCCAGCCATGGTGGCCCGGTGGTGCCTACTTGTTAACCCGGCACTCTGTGAGGCCAAGGAGGAAGGCGAGGGCTGCAAACTCAAGCAATCTACTCAGGGACACGACAGACTCAGTCTCGAAATGAAAGAGGCTGGGATGGAGCCAGTGCAAAGGCCTCAGGCTTAATGCCTAGTGTGGCAGAGAGAAAACAAATCCTCTTCAAATAAAATCTTTATAAGAAACTTCATGAAATATCTCCTTACTCCTTTGTGAAATAATACTTTTAAAAGGAGCAGACTGGGGGCTGGAGATTTAGCTCAGTGGTTCTGGCACCTGCCTCACAAGCACAAGGTCCTGAGTTTGATCCCAGTAACCACATACAATGCTGGACGTGGTGGCTCACACCCACCAGCAATCAATACCACATACCACAGTGCCAGGTGTGGTGGCTCATGCCTGTAATCCCAGCACTCGGGAGGCAGAGACAGGAGGATTGCTGAGTTCGAGGCTTGCCTGGGCTACATAGTGAGCTCAGGGGCAGGCTGAACTACAAAGCAAGACCCTGTCTCAAAAAAAAAAAAAAAAAAAAGTAGTAGACTGGTATAACCACTGTGGAGATTCCTATTAGAGGTCCCATTTGACTCTATTCCCTGCTAGGAATATACAAGAAAAAACTACAAGATTTGTATCACAGCAACACACATATACCCATGTTTATAGCTGCTCAGTTCGTGAGACAGCTATAAATAACCCAAATGCCCATCAACTGGAGACTGGATAAAGAAGATGTGATTTTTTTAAAATAAAATAGGTATTACTCTGCCATAAAAGATAATAATTTTGAGTCATTTATACTCAAATGGACGTATCCTAAGGACATACTACTAAGTGAAATAAATAGGTCACAGATGTGTAAATATCATATCTTTGCTCTGGTATGAGAAACTGAAGATGTAAATGAGTTCTAGAATGCATGACAGATACTGTGAAATAGTAAATACTCAAAGGGAAATGGGGTTGGGGTAAGTAATGAAGGGAAAGAAAAATTGTGATGGTTTAAAAAAAAGGAAAAAGTTTATTATATAGGGGCAGAGGGTTGTAGGGTGAGTAGGGGAAGGAGAAAAAATGAAAATTAAGTCATATCATGTCACACTCAATGTTGAGTGTGATCGTGATGTGTATATATAATGTCCCAATAAAGATTCAAATTTTAAAAAAAAGTAGAAACAGAAACAGCCCTGCTTAGGTAAGTGTCTGTGGTAAATGCCAGTTAAGTAAAGCAGCTGCTTTTCCTCACTTAGGCTCTTGAAACTTATAAAAACAAAAGATTGCTATTCCTGAGTGTTTAAAAAAAATTCTACTATTCTTTCTATAGGATATTTACATTATATATGTGTCTATAAATAATATGACATTTTAAATATCTTTTTCTCCTATGGTAGCTAGATAATAACTAGGAAGAAGGTTAGTATCTCTAGATCCTATTTCAATTTTTCTTTTTAAAGCCATTAAATTTACCTGTTTATTAGCACAAAGAATTATAATCGTGGTTAGGGAAAAAAATTATTAAAGAGCTGGTTAAAAATAGCTAAGATTAATAAGTAAAATAAATAGATCACAGATAGGCAAATACCAGATCTTCTCTTTGATATGAGCACCTGTAGATGCAAATGAGCTCTAGAAAGTATGACAGTTTTTGTAGAATGGGAAATCTCCAAAGGAAATTTGGTGTGGGAATGTAATGAGGGGAAGGAATAAATATGATTCTGAAGGAAAATTAGAGTATGTATATAGGGGGTGGGGAGATGTGGGTGGGTAGGGATATGGGTAAAAATGAGAATTAACTTGTGTCATATATTGGTACAAATTTCCCAATGTTATGTGTGATTGTGAGATGTATATAAATTGTACCAATAAAGAATTCAATTAAAAAAATAGCTAAGATTCTGCTAAACATACGATGGGAACAGGGCTGAGGATGTGGCCTGACATGTGCCAGGTCCTGGATTCAATCCACAAGACAGAAAAAAATTAATAAACATGAAAAAACTAAACACGTACACATTACAGAGACATTTCAAGGTGACAATTTACACTGAGATGGAATTCAGCATCTCACTTCATAAAGGTATTTTCAACAACTGCAGCCTCAGTGACTATAACAATTTCATTCTCACTACTATGAGAAGAACACATAAAGAAAGTGCAAGATACCTTCAAGTCTTTCATCAATACTTCAGTAAATTTTTTGTCTAACTCAAACAAGTGTGAAAAAACATGTTCAGGGGCAACAAGTTCATCAAGATACTCTTCCTTCACTGTTGGTGTTAGTCGTTCCTTACCATGTCAAGGGTATCGAGCAGGGTGCTGGATAAGCTGTCATTTAGGTTTGTCAAATAAAGCTCTCCATCTCCTGAGACTAGAAATTAAAATGTAAGAATTTTTGAGGAAAGGAAAAACAAACTTAGTAAGCAACCTGACCAGAAAGCCATAGATCACTACATTTAATCTTCTGCAAGAGAAAGACTGTCATGCATGAATAATCCACAAACTATTCAAGCTCATTAGTTTTTTTATAACAGGTGAGATTTTTGTTTCACCTAGCAGTCTGTCAGAATTTTATTTTTCTTTGAGACAGGTTCTCACTTGGTAGTTCAGGCCAGCCTGGAACTTGCTATGTAGCCCAGAATGTCCTTAAATTCACAGCAATCCTCCTGCCCCAGTCTCCCAAGAGCTGTTATACCACACCTGGTGCTATTAGAAACATGGCATGTGATACCACACCTGGTGCTATTAGAAACTTTTAAAAACTACAAATACCACTGTAGCTGTATAATTTAGAAGTCAACACTCCTATATATTGTTAATGTAATTAAAACAGATTAAAATTAAAAGTTGATTAGTATTTCAGAAAGTGGGTTGGCAATGAAATAGTATTTTACAGGTGCCTAGTTTGATGGAGTAATCCTACAAAATAGGAAGGCAGGGCTCAGAGCTCAATCCCTGGTACTAAAAAACAAAAAAGTTTACATTGTTTGGGTCAGGGATTTAGCTCAGTGGTCCCAAGTTCAATCCGTAGTACCAAAAATAAGTAAGTGAAAGCCTAAGCAGGTACTCTAGTTGTCAGGTGAAGGCAGGAAGATACACACACATGCAAGGATGTATACAGTTTGTGTAGTCTGGAAACACTGAAAACCACTCAGGTGCCCTCTCCTAGGGCACTGGTTACAAAGACTATATAGCCATTTTTAAAACGATGTAGCCTCACGTGCAGTGGTAAGTTTCACAAGATGTGCAATAGGATCCTACTTTTAAAGGTAAATGAAGACTGGAAGAGTGTGCCCCAACTTAGAGAAAACCTGCCTTGGGTCAGGGTTAGGGGTGGGGGTCTTCTTTCCAAAATGAAAGCCCAGCAAAGCTAACTAACTTGCACAAGCCCCAGTTTTTCTACTATACCATATTAAATCTCAGAAAGTAAGTAAAAACACTTTACACAGCCAAGTACTGGTAAGGGAAATAGAGAAACTGAGAAACACAGGGCAACTCACTCCTGGGAACCAGTGCTTGACCGTGAGCAAACACGATCTCCCCTTCGGAGATGGGCCTGTCCAGAGTCTCCATGTCAGTGGCAGTGACACTCAAAGTGCTCTCCAGCAGGGACGAGCTGGAACTGGGCATCTGCAGGGAGGAAGGGGCCCTGGTGCCCACGGGGAGTGGTGTGGAGGGACCTGGTTCTGCAGGAGCAGGTGGAGCCAGGAGCTCCACACTCTCAGGTTCTTCATCCTTAGCCACAGACATTACGCTAAAAAGACAAGATGTTATTTTGACTCAACTAGGTCACTGAGGACTATTTTTATATAAAAAACAGACCCAAAGGAACTATATCTTCTTTAGCAAAGTGTCTATGATCTAGATTCAGTTTTCTAAAAACGTTTTATGCATGAGCCATCTTGAAACTTCTCCTAGCTGAAAAATAAAGCTGCATAGGATATACAGCAATTTAAAAGTTACCTGATCATAGTAAATGATGACTCACACTAGAAAAAAATCATTTTCTATTTTATTAACAATCTGAAAAATGTCTTTATTTGTTTCTCTCCTTTTAAAAGAGGGTGAGATATAAATTGATTAAATTTTTTAAAAAACTTCAAATGTATATAAAATTTCCTTCTAAATAAAGTTTGTTTGTTCTTCTTTAAATTTTGAGACAGGGTCTCACCATGTAGTTTTGGCTGGCCTTTAACTCACTATGTAACCCAGACTGGCCTTTACCTCATGGCAATCCATTCCTGCCTCAGCCTCCTGGGTGCTGTGATCCTAGGTGTGCACCGCCACACGCGAATCTGTCATTTGGGTTTCAAGCCATGTAGGCTGGAACAGGCAGTTCCTAAAAGTGAACGTAGTTGGCCCTGCACATGCACAGTCTGCACCTCCAGGATCATCCCACCACAGGTAGGAAGTATTTGGAGAAAAAAAATGTGCATCTGTACTTTTTTCTTGTCATTATTCCCCGAATAATACTATATAACAACTCTTTACAGAGGGTTTTCATTCAATTAGGTACTAGAAGTAGCTTCCAAATGATCTAAGACACACGGGAGAACTAGGGACATTACACCACATTACATAAGGCAATGGAGTAAGTGTGGACTTGGGTGGGGGCCCTGATCAAGTCCCCTCGGCACAGAAGACAACTGAGTGCTTTCACTCACATGGCTCTTGGATGAAGAAGTTCCTCCTGAAGAGAGTGAGGGTTCTCTTCATCCAGTGGCAGGTCTCTGTCACCCCATGGCATGGGAAGCTCCGGGCTCGATATCAGCAATTGATCAGTGGAAATTTCCAACAAAGCTGGGGAGAGAGCTGCTGCTGGAGGAGGTGTAGCAGTAGGGGTGACTACGGGAGTGTGCACAAGTGTGACAGTAGGCACTTCATTTCCTAAAGATTTCTCTTTTTGAAAAGAAAGAAAAATAAAAGTCAGTAAAAGGCTTCTTCAGAAAGTCATTGGTATTTTTGATATAAAATAGCCTAACAAAAACGATGATAATGACAGCCACTAATGAGAGAATTCCTAAATTAATTTAGTAAAATATAATAAAATAACCTTGAAAAGATAGTATTCCCGCAACCACCTACTTGAAGTCACCATCACACCCACTGAATTCTACTTTAAGAATGTGTCCCCTAAAAGTTCACGTGTCACACACTTAGTCTCTCATCTGTGTGATGAGGCTATTTGGGGCAAGGCTCCTGCAAGCAAATCAGGGCCAGATGAGGACCTGAGGCTTGGGGCCCTGGATGGAGTCAGTGGCCCTGTAACAAGAAGGTCTTGTCTTCACTACCATGGAAACCCCATTTATGACAGACCAGGCTCTCTCCAGATCCGGCCCCTCAACCCTGGACTTCCAGACCCCAAAACTGTAATATACAAACTCTCTTCTATATAAATCCCACTCTACGGGATTCTGCTATAGCAACACAAGATGGACAAGTGGCAACAAATTCCTTTGCTTCCTGGCAAGAAAAATGATCCACTTAAACCAGTGATGGCAAACCTTTTAGAGCTCATAATGACAACAAACATCTGGCTGCAGCACATGTGCCATAGGTTTGCTACCACTGACTTAAACCTAATAACCAACGAGTTTCTATAATATATAAAGAATTTTATAATACAAGTCATGAAATTTTATTTAATGTTGCTAAAATTAAAACCAAGTTATAGAAATAAGGTCTCTACCTTTTTCAGCAGAGACTTCCCGCACAGGAAGAGTGAGCTCATGACACGAACCACAGGGAGAAGAATCAGGAGTCTTCACTAACACACTCTCCTGAGGAGGTGGTGTGGGTGAGCGAGGAGGAGTCAGCTGGGGCGTAGCTACCGGCGTGCTTATTCTTGTCTAAAACAAATTGGCACAACACAAATGGTGTTCATGGTCACCCAAGTCGAGGCGATGTGAGACAGTCACCGAGCTCCTTCATATGCTCCACAGACATGAAAAGGAAGGGCACAATGACAGCAGCAAGGAGCCTCGAGGCCCTGGCTCCTCTACATCTAGCTGGCAGGGTCGACCTGGCCTGCAGGCAGCGCCAGGCCTCTGCAGTGCGCCTACAGACTGAGGTGCTCTCCACAGACAGGAGGATCCAACAGAGACAGCTCGGTAGCAGAGCCAGCTGCACACCTGAGGCAGTGGCCATGAGACAGAAAAAAAGCACTTTGAACTGACAGGACATCAGAAACCACCCCTTCAGGACAAAGAAATAGCATGTAGAAAGTTCAGAAGGGTAAGAAAAAGTGAGGGTGGGCTGAGAAGACAGAAACTCAGCAAGGAGACAGGAAGAACTAGGGAAGGGAAAAGGGAACATTTTAGGATGAAATCTGCTGAGCAGAGCATCATTAGATGGTTCAAAATTTAAAAGGTAAAAATGAGAACAATAAGTGTCCTGCTATACCCTTTCTACCTATTTCCCTTTCTCAGAGTTATCAAACACTCTTAGGTCATTTCACATGTACAGAGATTTATCAATGGAATAAATTCCTACAGGTGGGACTTGCTTAAACACTGCATTTAATTTGAATAGATACTGCCAAATTTCTCTCTATAGGACTGACTTGCCAATACCACGAGAAAGTATGAGGATAGGATCTCTAATACCTACCGTCCATCAAACAAGGGAGTTATCAGACTTCAAGAGTTTTGCCAGTGTGATCAGTAAAAATGAACTAAAGTGAGTTTTAATCATCAGTGATGATTAGCATCTTTTTTTCTAGATATAGACAATCTGGTTTTTGTTTGTTTTTTGTGGTACTGAAGATCGAACTCTGGCCCTTGTGCTACCAAGGAAGGCGCAGTACTACTTGAGCTAAATCCCCAGACCTTTTATGAACAATTTGTAGTGTGTGTGTGTGTGTGTATGCACGTGCACATTCACGCATGCAGTGTCTGGTCATATTATCTGTTGATTTATAAAATACATTATATACATCTCTCATTCCAAAAGTCTTTAGGCTAACTAGCCTTTTTCTGTACTTTAAGTTGCAAATTAATATATAATTTAAGAATGAAAAAATAAAATTCTTTAACACTGCCTGATAATTAGAATATTTTTAACTTTCATTTTAAAATCAAATAAATTGGGCTCTTTTCCCTTTCCTGACTACATAAACCATCACTGTGAACTGCATATCACCAATGTATCTGAAATATACTTTCTTTTAAAGATCCAAGGTACCATTTTACATAATTATCTAAAGCAATATCAAGTCCTTGGCTACATATTGAATTTTTTTTTTTTTTTTTTTTTTTTTTTAGACAGGGTCTCGCTTTGTAGTTCAGGCTGGCTCTGAGCTCACTATGTAGCCCAGGCAAGCCTTGAACTCAGCAATCCTCCTGTCTCTGCCTCCCGAGTGCTGGGATTACAGGCGTGAGCCACCATGCCCGGCTACATATTGAATTTTTAAAAAAGAGTTTTTGGGGTTTTTTAAACCCACTTCCAGGTCTCTATTCTATCTAGGCATAAGCTTTCTTTCTCAATAAACTTTTCCTACTCTTTAAAAATAAAAATGAAAATTTTAAAAAATAACATTTTTGGGACAACTAAGGAAATTTTAAAGTGATCTCCAGTTCTAGATTAACATATCTGTGTTAAACTTGGGAAGTATTAGAATGGAATTTGGGTGAGATGAGGAGGTATTTCACGCTTAGTTGGTACCCCCAATGGTTCTGAAGTACAGTGTGACATCTGCAACTCCCAAAGGTTTTTTTTTTTTTTTTCTTTTTTGAGACAGGGTCTCACTTTGTAGTTCGGGCTGGCTCTGAGCTCACAATGTAGCCCAAGCAAGCTTCAAACTCAGCAATCCTCCTGTCTCTGCCTCCGGAGTGCTGGGATTACAGGCGTGAGCCACCACGCCCGGCACTGTGGTATGTGGTATTGATTGCTGGTGGGCGTGAGTCTCCACGCTCAGCATTGTATGTGGTTTCCAGGGATCGAACTCAGGACCTTGCACTTGTGGGGCAGGCGCCAGAACCACTGAGCTAACCCTCTGGCCCCCCAAAGGTTTTTAAAGGTATGTAATTTATAACAGATACAAAGACCAGTTTTTTGTTTTTTTTTTTGAGTCAGGGTCTCGCTTTGTAGTTCAGGCTGGCCCTGAGCTCACTATGTAGCCCAGGCAAGCCTCGAACTCAGCAATCCTCCTGTCTCTGCCTCCCGAGTGCTGGGATTACAGGCGTGAGCCACCATGCCTGGCCAAGACCAGTTTTTAAACATGCCAAAAGGCTATCAATTGTGAAACACAGGTAAAGGACACACAGAAAGTTCACTGGGTCCTACTTTGGTTGCTTTGTGTTTTTTTAAATCATTGTATTGTATTTTTAACTTTTCTGTAGATTTGAATATTTTAGGGAAAATGTTACTTTAATTATAGCAACAAGGAATAAAATTCCACCATGAACCATGATCTGATGATATGCAGTTCATACTATATCTATTTTATCATCTTTTAATAACTATGTCAAAAATTCCCAGAATTGTAAGTCACAAAAGGAGAATCCCTCCTACCAGCAAGGGCGTTTCACCTCTGGAGATGTCACCAGAAACATCTGTAGCAACAGGACCTGGCTTCTTTGATTCTCTGTCATCTAGCATGCCAGCAATGGTCTCAGCAAGAGCTTCATTCACCAGGTGTCTAATGGTATCTGAATTCACAGGAATCCCGGGATCAACAAAAAGCCGCAGGGCACCACCGCATGTTCCTTCTGCTACACAGGAAGATTACAGGGTAAGGGAGCGAGAAGTGCACTTGTCATCTAAGCCTTACAGATCCCAGTGTAAGTACACAGGAGGAAGAAGAAGGAATCAAAATGAAAATACTTCTTAAAATCAAAGAGACTATGGCAATAATGAACATCCTCTCTCAACAAACCAAAAGGGAGAGGAAAACATAGATGAAAATTTATTATATAGCCTCTTCCTCACCAATGCAGAATTTAATAACAAAAAGGATTTGCGCCCATATTCAGTGCCCTGTTTGAAAACAATTCAAATTTCCAATCTTGGTCAAAAGTACAAAAACCCAATAAGTATGAGACAATTTTCCTTCCCTCTACCTCAGATCCACCAGTTATTAACAATGAAGGCTAAAAGTCAAAATTTTGTAGTGGTTTTGGTGCTGGATATTAGGGAGTACTCACAGAGCTATTAATTTTCCAATGGGTTGCAGTCTTCATTTATATGAAGGGTGTAAATTCCCTTTAGGGACTTTCCTGTGTGGAAATGTGTGAGCAATCATCTGTACAATGTGAGGGGTACTGTCAGCAGTCCAAGAATGGCAGCAGTCTGCAGTCTCCAAGAGGTGCACAGTGTCCTGGATCACTTATTGGGGTAAGTGACAGTGATCTCCTCTCCAGTCATCATAGCATATGTTCTTTTCTTTTTTTTTTGAGACAGGGTCTCGCTTTGTAGTTCAGGCTGGCCCTGAGCTTACTATGCAGCTCAGGCAAGCCTCAAACTCAGCAATCCTCCTGCCTCTGCCTCCCGAGTGCTGGGATTACAGGCGTGAGCCACCATGCCTGGCACTGAGGTATGTGGTATTGATTGCTGGTGGGTGTGAGTCACTATACCCAACACTGTATATGGTTACCGGGATTGAACTCAGGACCTTGCACTTGCAAAGCAGGTGCCAGAACCACTGAGCTAAATCTCTGGCCCCATCATAGCAGATTTTTTAAACTCCACATTTAATATTAGGCAAAATATCCCATACACCTCTTTTTTAGTTTCCATTACTGGTTTTTTGGCATGACAAAAAAATCTCAAGAATAAAGCTCAAAAGCCTTCCCAGACATTAGCAAAATGAAAGCAAGCAGAATTCCTTTTACAGAGGAGGAAAATAAAAAGATCTAAGCATTCAATCTGAAAATTTTTTAAGATTTTAATACAGGAAAATATCAATTTTCCAATCATTTTGTTGGTCATTTTTTTCTTCCTTGAAAAACTAAGGTGACTAAAGAAAACCTGAGGCAGCAACAGTAGGAGGACAGATGAGTGCAACAGTAGATAGGAATAATTAACCAAAGGCCACAGTAAAATGTATGGAGCAGAGAAACAAGTTGTCATGAGTGGGGACTGAAGAGGAACAGAACAAGGACAATATAGATACTGTTATTACTATTATTATTATAAAAACAGTAACTCCAAACACTTGCAAATTGGGTGCTGGGGAGATGGTGCTACCATTAACAGAGCAGAGAAAGAGCAGGCATGCATAGATAAACGAGATACATTTTGGACATGCCAACTTTGGGGGGCCAAGAAACCACCATGCAGGATGTCTGTTCATTGATAGGCAGAACTATAAGCTTGTAACGCAGGGTTGGCCTAGCAGTCATCAAATGACACGGGATAACTAATTGTAAGGAAAAACTGGAAAAACAACAGTAGAACACAGAACCTTGGGAAATAATTTTCTTCAGCAACCAGAAAATAAAATGAGAAAATGAAAGTCTTTAATCTAAAAGAGACAACAGGTAGAACAGAATGAAATGAAACGGGAGCCAAAAAACCTGTGGGAACCTAAGCATCAGAGATGCTTGATAGAATCCATGCTCATACTGCGAGTGCTTCAAAGTGCTATGAGGGAGAAGTTTCTTGAAGCAGAGGGTAGAAAACAACCCCAAAGACCAGAGAAAGTGGGCAGAGAAAAAGTAAGAGCAGTGGATAGAGATTCTGAGGAGGTTATTATGAGACTGAAAAGAGGGACAAAGTACAGGTAATGAAACACAGAAATGCTCCCAAAAAAAGCTGGAGAACTTACACTACCAGATTTTTTATTATTAAATTGTATAACCAAGAAGTGTGGCATTAGCACAAAGAAAAGCTTGTAGATCAATAGGGCAGGGCAGAAAGTCCACAAACAGATCTGTACATATGTAGCCAACTGATTTTCAACAAAAGAGTTAAGGAAGTTCAATGGAGAAAGAATAATCTTTTCAAAAAACAGTGTAATTCCTCATCTATAGGTAAAAAAAAAAAAAAGGAAAGGAGAAAATTTAACTCTTACTGCACCCTACATATAGCATTCCACTCTAAATACACCATACCTGGAGGTGTGCCAGGTGCCCTCAACACGGGGTAGGGGATGGGGGGGTTAACCTAAAATGCATAATCTAAAATCATACATGTTCTAGGAAAAGAAAAAGGGAGAGAAAAATCTTAATGATTTCAAGTTAGGCCAAAATTTAAATAGTATGCTCCCAAAGATACACAGACTATAAAAGAAAAGTAATAAATTAGACTTCGTCAAAATTAGGGCATTTGTCAGCCTGGGCTACAAGTTCAAGACCACCCTGAACTACATAGTGAGATCCTATCTCAAAAATATAACTAATCTTTGTCTTTAAAAGATGGTATTGAGAAAGCAAAAAAAAAAGGCAAGACCCAAACCAGAACATACTACAAACACACATATCCAATATAGAACTTCTATCAAGAATAAAGAACAACCTAGGTCAATAACACAGACACAAATCCCAAGTTAACAGTGAGCACATGATTTGAAATACTTACTGATAGCAGAACCCATGAAAAGTTCTACAGCACCATCAACCATCACTCACCAGGACACCTATGAAAATGTGCTATGTACAATGAGCTGTCTCCACCGAAGACAGAACAGCTGAAATCGAAACACTGACAATACCTGTCAGTTCTGGAAAGATGTAGAAAACTTGGAATTCTTACCCAGTGCTGCTCAGAATACAAAACTGGACAGCCTCTTGAAAAATTTACTATTTCTTATAAATTGATCATATAACTAAAAGAAAGTGCCTACACAAAAATCTGTCTGCAAATATTCCTAGATTAATAATAGCTAAAAACTAGATTACTATAAACGTCCATTAACTTGCAAATGGTGTAACAAATTGTGATACATCCATAGAATTATCACATGCAATACAATGGTTTTCAGAACAC
Source organism: Thryonomys swinderianus (assembly GCA_004025085.1). Classification (NCBI taxonomy): domain Eukaryota; kingdom Metazoa; phylum Chordata; class Mammalia; order Rodentia; family Thryonomyidae; genus Thryonomys; species Thryonomys swinderianus. Next base: position 26,453 of record PVIC010010786.1, read on the forward strand.
TATTCTATGCAAAACAAGTCAGTCAAAAAAAAGTACGAGTGATAGGATTGCGCGTGTTTAAAATTTAGAAAAGGTAAATACAGTTGAGAGAAAGCAGACCTGGAGTTGTGAAGGGCCACTTGCCCAGGAGAGGGTATTATCAGCAAAGTGGAATAAAGGAGCTTTAAAAGACAAAAATGTTTCTCTGATCATGACTGTGTAGCTAATACACAGCTGTGTGTATCTGTCAAATCTGTTCATGCTGCAGAAACAGTGAATTTTAGGGCAAGTAAATTATATCTCAAAAAGCTAATGGACCCAGACATGGTGCCACGTGCCTATAATCCCAGCACTTGAAAGGCTGAGGCAGGAGGATTGCTATGAGTCAAAGGCCAGCCTGGGCTATATAGTGAACTGCACAGCAAGATTCTGCCCTTAAAAAAAAAAAAAAGAAAGAAAGAAATAGAAAAGCTAATGGAGAATGAGAGAAGAAAAAAGAAAATTGGAAAAGAAGGAAGGGAAGAATGGGCGGCAAATGGCAAGGAGAGAGAGAAGGACAAGAAAAAGGCAATAAACTCATTAAAGAAGAGCCTCATGGGCCGGAGGGTTAGCTCAGTGGTTCCGGTGCCTGCCTCGCAAGCGCAAGGTCCTGAGTTTGATCCCCAGTAACCACATATAATGCTGGGCGTGGAGACACGCCCACCAACAATCAACACAGCATACCACAATGCCGGGTGCGGTGGCTCACGCCTGTAATCCCAGGACTCGGGAGGCAGAGACAGGAGGATTGCTGAGTTCGCGGCGGCTTGCCTGGGCACCATAGTGAGCTCAGGGCCAGCCTGAACTACAAAAGTGAGACCCTGTCTCAAAAAGCAAAAAAAAAAAAAAAAAAAAAAAGAGCCTCACTTAACCATTCAGGGGATACTTACAAATCATAATAGGTATCGGTTAAAGCTCAGGCATGAAGGAGGAACAGGGTCAACCCTAAGTATCTTGTGGACTGGTAAGAGACTGAGGAAGGGGAAGGGATGGGCAGTGAGGGTAACCTGGCCTCACCCTGTGGACCAGGCTGTGAGACAGAGGCCTGAAGGCAGACCTTAGCCTTTGTCAGCTGAGGGCCTACTTGACCTCTGAGCTACATAAATCTCCAACAAACTAAAAGGGTTTTTCTGTTGTTGTGATTTTATTTTTATTATTTGCCCTAATGGGGACAAAACTTGGGACCTCAGGCAGGCTAGAGAAATGCTCTACCACATAGCCACATCCCCCATCCTTTTAAAGTATTTTTATATTGAAACAGGATCTCGGGCTCAAGATCCTCTTGCCTCAGCCACTGGAGGAGCTGGTTCCTATGCACACACTCAGTCAGGCTAAAATGCTATCCAGTCCCAACAGTATTAACAGAGGCCTTGTTCCACTTACCGAGGTCAGGAGTCGACTCACTGGCCTCACTGATAGAGACACTGGTCGTAAGTCTGGTCTGCCGGTGGGCCGGAAAGTGCCCAGAGATAATTCTTGACATTATCTCCTGCTCCACCCTGAGGGGTACAATGAAAGAATCCTAAATTTGGCTGAAATGTATAAAATGCTAGACATACCACTCTTAAGAATAACCTTTACTCATATGCACAAGTATTTACATGGGAAAGCAGTCATCAGAGTACCTGGAAAGAAGAAAAGAACAAATATTCCAAGAGGAAAACCCTAAGAAACAATCTTATAGGAAAAGAATTAAGCTGAATTAAAAGAAGTTGAATTAAAATCTTTTCTGTTAGTCTAATGAGAAGCTTAACAGGATCCTTAAACTCAAGGAGTTGGGTCAAAAACTACCTGGCACATCACGCATCTAAAAGGCGTGAGTCCCACTCTCAGACAACATGGACAAGGGGCAATTAAAAATGCATAAATGTTTAAAATATTGATCACAGTAAAAGATACATCGCCATCCATCCCACAGGCAAGACCCTCCCCCTCCATTTAGATCATGTCCCATGATTCTTGCCACCTCCCGAAGCAGCCCTGGAAGTGCTCTTCTGTGAGTCGCCTCACAAGATGTGATCAAGATTCAAGGAATGCCACTGCCAGCATCACCCACTGGACAGGGAGACTCATAAAATAACATTTCAGGGTGTCATTTCCACATCAGGCACCAGAACTGCCACCATGAGACTCCCAACTTTCCTCCACAGTCAAAATGACCCAAAAGGTAAATGTTTTTAATGAGTTCAGGTCATCAAGGCACCCATGAGAGTACAACTAAAGACATTCAAAGAGGACTCTGGGAGCTGCTTCAGGAAGGGCAGGAACAACAGGAGAAGCATGTGCCAAGGGAGAGTGTTTTGAGAAGGTTTAATGGCAGCTCATCTTTCAAAAGTAATAATTTTTTATTTTTACAATGATGTACTTTCAGGTCAGAGATGCAGTTCAGTGGCATTGTACCTGGCTGGCAAGCACAAGGTCCTGAGTTTGAATCCTGGTACTAGAAAAAAAAAGTGCTGTACTTTCAACCACACCTCATATAAAATTCTAAGAGGGCTAGGAAAAAAGTCCAGTTGCTTTCTCCTCAGGGAAATAAATATACAGACTAAAAAAATAGGGTAGTTTTCTTCTAAAAAAGTTGAGAAAAAAATTATTTCCAGGGTCAGTTTCAACAAGGAGAAGAGGAAGGGAAAGGGAAAAGAACAGGAGATTTATTTCCGGTATATTTCTTTAGAGTAGCTAGTAGACTTTTAAAAAATTGCTGTCATAAACTAGGCGTGGTGGCTCATGCCTATAATCCCAGCACTCGGGAGGTAGAGGCAGGAGGATTGTTGAGTTCCAGGCTTTCCTGGGCTACATAGTGAGCTCAGGGCCAGGCTGAACTACAAAGCGAGACCCTGTCTCAAAAAAAAAAAAAAAAAAAAAATTGCTGTCATACAAATGATAGCCATTATTATAGAAAACTCAGAAAATACATGCCAAGCGTGGTGGTGCATACCTATAATCCCAGCACTTGAGAGCCTGAGATAGGAGGACTGCTGTGGGGACATAGTGAGTTCAAGGCAGCCTGAATTATATAGTGAGACACTCTTTTCCTCCCACCAGAAAAAAAGAAAATTATGAAAATATATAGAAGTTTCTTTAATTTAATAAGGCTAACCTATAATCTTAGATTCAGGGATAAACACAGTTAGCAATCTGGTGTACATATTTCCAGACTTTCATTCATTATTGCACATCTACTTTTGAGGAAGGCCTTAGAAACTGAATCAGGTCTTTTGGTAGTACCCTACTTCATTTGTCCATTGGTTTATTATTTATATCTTTCAGTATAATTAAATATTCTTCTAGCACTAAATTTAATAACAATTCACATTTAGTTGTTTCATTTCCTCCACAGCTTCCTTTTAGAATGGGAAATTTCCAAAGGAAATTTGGTGTGGGGATGTAATGAGGGGAAGGAATAAATACGATTCTGAAAGAAAATAAAAGAACATGTATATAGGGGGTGGGGAGGTGTGGGTGGGGATATAAGTAAAAATGAGAATTGACTGTGTCATATATTGGTACAAATTCCCCAATGTTATGTGTGATTGTGAGATGTATGCAAATGGTACCAATCAAGAATGCAATTAAAAAAAAAGATTTCTCCCAAGTGCCATCTGTAATTTTAGCACTCAAGAAAGAGGCTGAGATTGGAGGATTGTCTTGAGTTCAAGACTACCCAGGGGTACAGAGCGAGTTTGAGGCCAACTTGAACTACACAGCAAGATGTTGAATCAAAAAAAAAGGCGGGAAGCCAGAGATTTAGCTCAGTGGTTCCAGCGCCTGCCTTGCAAGGACCTGAGTTTGATCCCCAGTAACCACTTATAATGCTGGGCATAGTGAGCCACACCCACCAGCAATTAATACCACATACCACAGTGCCGGGGTGTGGTGGCTCCTGCCTGTAATCCCAGCACTCGGGAGGCAGAGGCAGGAGGATTGCTGAGTTCCAGGCTTGCCTGGGCTACACAGTGAGCTCAGGGCCAGCCTGAACTACAAAGCGAGAGCCTGTCTTAAAAAAAAAAAAAAAATTTCTCACAAGTAAAAGCAGTGATATAATGAGATTCGTCTCTTCCTCACCTGCACATAAACCGCAGACTATTACATTATTAATGTAGCTGTGTGACCAACTTAGACTACTGCTTGCTCTTAGTACTGGGTATTGGAGAGCCTAGTAGCAGAACCCTCAGTACTTCCTGAAGCCCAATCTCTGAGAGCGAATCACTAGTCTAATGACACGACTCAACAGCAGCCTCTGCCACTGCAGCTGCCTGAATGCAAATATTCCAAGACTAAAGTAATGTCTCTAAGAGATTGTCTCCTGGGATTATAGCAAAGGATACATTTAACAAAGAAAGACAAGGGTGATTTTTACCTAAAATTATACTTTCATTCATGTTTGTTACTATTCTATCATACCAACACTACTATAAACTCACCACTGAACTAAGTTATTTTCTAATGTTTCTTTTCTCTCAATTACTTTATCCAGAATATCAGTAGTAGGCTGAGAAGTAGAAACAACTGGTGGAAATGGAGGACCATTATATTTTGTAGATGCAACTTTAACACTTCTGTTAAACTCCAGCACTGGTTCAGAGCATTCTGGAAGTTCATCACATTTCTCCTCTTCCTAGGAATAACAGAAACAACACTATTACATCCATGTGTCTGTTCAACATGTAGTGAGTCCCAAGTATGGAAGGGAACTTAGCAAGGTGAATTAACCAACACATCTAAATTACTCAAAAGCATTTCTAATTGGGTGGTATCACATTAATTACAACATGCAGTACACATCAATCAAATATATCACATTAGAGAAATCTTAATTACACAGTTTAGCCTTTTAAAACCCAATCCTGGGGTAGAAGAATAGTACACGCAAAGGCCTGGCTTCAGTCACCAGCACCACACACACACACACACACACCAGTATTAATTGTATGAGGTCATAAAACAAATTAGAAAACTTGATTATTCCTGCATAAAACATCATTAACTTAAAATATTAAATTTCCAAATTTATTATAGAAAAACCAGATCCTTCCAAATATCACTGTTTGCTCTTGCAAAATCAATAATCTACATTTAAAATCCAGTTAGGTCACCTAATTCATTATTTGCATCATCTTTTCATATAAAAAATTACATTTGGAATATATAAGATTATTCACATTTTTTTCTCAATATAAGCTGCCACCTACTGCAGAAATCACAAGATGAATGTGATGACTGTGAAGAAATGACTGATGAGAAACATGGAAAACAGAAGAAATGGAAAGAAAGAAGAAAGCAGGGACAGGAGAAACAAGAGCTAGTGAGGGAACAACCCACTTTCCGGTCTTAGACAAAGGCTATCTTACTTTCAATAAATTCTTCCTACTCTTAACTTCCACTGTTCCTCTTCAGTTTTAGGCAACGCAAACTCAGCATTTCAAATACCTATCAGAATCCAAAAGCTGTTCATCAGTGTGCTTCCCAAACTGTCAGAATCCAGGACAGGATGAAAAGTGTAGAAGATACTGCTGAGACCCAATTTCCTGGGAAATCTGCTGAGATTTGGCTTCAAGGGCTGGGCCTCTGGACCCCAGGTAGGAAAAGTTTCCCAGATTCCAAAATGGCATGATGGTTCTAGAGTGCACCTGGGCACTAGATGACCCTAAGTAAAACTAAGGTGGGAGTATCTTACTTTTAAGCATATCTGGTCATAGAAATCTAAATATCCACACAGGACCACAGGATGACTAGCACCCTATTAATTCAAAATATTAATGGATTCTTTGTAAGATTTCTTTAAATAAATCTTTTAATGTCCTATCACTAAATATAAAAATAGTTTTAAAAAGAGCTAGGTAGGAAACAACAATCATTATTTCAAGGAGATAAATGATATAGATGAATATAACAATGTACCAGAGAATAATAATAATGTTTTAAAATAAAAGTATACTTTAACTTAAAAATAAAAGCAAATTTCTCAAAGTGCTATAACACCATATTGATAGTCAAAAGATATTCAACCATTTTGAAAAGTGCTGGTAGAAAAATCTTCATGGATTCTGGGCTTTGTTACCTGAATAACATCAATTACTTCATCAAAGTTAGCTCCTGGAAACTTCACCTCTTCTTCATTTGCATTCATAAATTCTGGAGTCTAAGAAAGCATTTTCACAAAGTTTTTATTGTGCTTATATCCACAGGTAGCATAAAATTGAAATTACATGCATGTATTTTTATTTTAATATCCTATTTAGAACTGATTTAGTTAGTAAATGAAGTAAAATTTAGTACTTAAGTCATTAGGTCATCATTTCAATATTATAAAAATGGGGCCAGAGATTTAGCTCAGAGGTTCCGGCACCTGCCTCACAAGTGCAAGGTCCTGAGTTCAATCAATCTGGGTAACCACATACAACAATGCTGAGCATGGTGACTCATGCCCACCAGCAATCAACAAGCAATCAGCACCACATTCCACAGTGCCGGGCGTGGTGGCTCATGTCTGTAATTCCAGCACTCGGGAGGCAGAGACAGGAGGATTGCTGAGTTTGAGGCTTGCCTGGGCTACATAGTGAGCTCAGGGCCAGCCTGAACTGCAAAGTAAGACCCTGTCTAAAAAAAAAAAAAAAAAAAATTATAAAAATATAATTATTAGTCTTAATATTTAAAAGACCTTCTTCAACAAATGCCATGTAAATCAATGGACTAACAGGCTGATATAATTATGACCTCTCTCCTATAGAGTGTTTATAAGTGTTGCCATATAAATATATACAGATACAAACTCAAAATAAAACATACAAAATCAAATACTTTTTAAAAATAAAAGTCATTTCTTAAATTTAACATCCAGACTTAACTAAAAACTGTAGTTACAAAAATCTCTCTAACCTCTCATTGAAAGCAGAATAATAAATCATTGAATAATATATTTCCTATTTGTTATATGTTTCAATAAACTTCTGGCTTAAAAAAATCTTATGGGGCCAGGCGTGGTGGCTCACGCCTGTAATCCCAACACTCGGGAGGCAGAGACAGGCGGAGTGCTGAGTTTGAGGCTTGCCTGGGCTACATAGTGAGCTCAGGGCCAGCCTGAACTACAAAGCGAGACCCTGTCTCAAAAAAAAAAAAAAAAAAAAAAAAAAAATCTTATGGGTTGAAAGTTAAACTAGGTACAAATTCCATACAGGGTCAGTTCTGTTTTATAATTTGTAATCATGAGAGAGTACTGACGTTTCTCCTGTCATTAAAATTACTCTCTATGGTTGGGCGTGGTGGCTCACGCCTGTAATCCCAGCCCTCAGGAGGCAGAGGCAGAAGGATTGCTGTGAGTTCAAGGCTTGCCTGGGCTACATAGTGAATTCAGGGCCAGCCTGAACTACAAAGTGAGACCCTCTCTTAAAAAAAAAAAGAAAAAAAAAAACTATCTTCCATGACCAAATATGCTTATAATAACTAAAACCTGGGTACATTTTAATATTGTTTTACTTTGTAGTGAAACAATAACTTCATTATTCAGAAGCAAATAAACACCAGGAACAAATAGGTAGTTTCACATCCTGGCAACAGTCTGACCATGACAGTGTATCAATCAGAGTGTGAACATTGTTACTAAAAGCCTATAATTTCCATGGAAATTGAAGATTCCTTCCAAAACAGAAACTCTTTCTTTACATATTGGAACCTCACAACTTTAGTTACCAAAAAGTTACATGAAGAATGATAACTTTCTATTTATAAATTACAGGATCTGAAACAGACTTTCTTTTTCAAGTTCATAAACAATCTGAGATTCACTGTGAACCTTTTCCTCAAAACCTAAATTACTAAAATGCCTTTTTTTGCACAGAGCAATAGTTAACTCCACAGTCAGACCTTCCTGAAAACAATAGCTAGTGCTGTGTACAGACCTGTGTCCATGTCCGCAGCGGAGGCAGCCGTGTTCTTTCGGGACTGGGCAGAGGCGAGGCCTCATCAGCACTGTGGTTTTCAATGCTGTCAATGTCCACGCTGGGTAATACCTACAACAGAACACAGTGTGACAAACTGTCCCCAAGTTTTAACATAGGGGAGGTGGTGTGGATGTAGCTCAGTGGTACTGTAGCCCTGGCTAAATCTCTAATTCCATTCAAAACACAATATTCATGACTTATTTATTTATGCTTCTATTTTTCTATTTTTATGCAAACATCATTACAGAAGAAACTTCTCCATACAGAGTTTTCTTCTGAAACTTGGAATCATTTCACTATGTTTGTGGAAGAATCTCTCTGGCCATGGGGCATGAATTTACACTGTCATTTTACTGGCAAAATACAATCCACACAACTCTATTTCCATCATCAAAAACATAATTCTACATTTTATCCAATAGATAATTAGGATAGATAATTAAGATAATTTCTGCTCTAACAGGTTTTTTTTTTAGGCAAAAATTACTAAAAGTTTTTCAAATGAAGGTATATTATTATTTTATTTTACCTTATCATGGCTACTAGCCAAATTTAATTTGCTTGATGATAAATTGCTTTTTCACTTTTGTACACTCTCATTTATGTCCTCTGCCTATTTCAGGATTTAGATCTATGTTCTCTTAGCAAGCTGCTTTCCATTTATTTAGGATTTCAGGGGTTACTGGGAATTGACTCAGAACCTTGCATTTCCCAGGCATGCGCTGTGCCACTGAGCTACATCTCTGCCCTTCTTTTTTTAGGAATTAGCACATGAAGCTTTAAATTTTATAGATGCAAGTCAGTCTACTTTTCTGTCACATCTAAATTTTCTTCTCTCATACCTAGACTTAATTTCAAATCTGATTTTTAAAAATCCATATAATTATCTTTTAATTTCTCCATCCTTACATTGCATCAACCTATTTGGATCTTATTCGGTATTCAGCAGCAATTTAGGGTCTAAAACTAATGTTTATTTTATCTTATCAAACTATGACATACATTATTTCACTTGCATAAATTCTGTTTCCCACTGATTTATAAAGACTCTAATCCATTGCCTTCTTTTTAAATTACAAAATTAACTTTAAAATTCTGTTATACTGGACCAATAGCTAAACCCTTAACTTTCCTAAGCCCTTTATTCTTTCAGTTATCAAAATGCTCCTAAAGTTATAGCATTACATTAAGCCAGAGATTTTTTTCTTCAAAAATTTCTAGTCATGAAATATAGTCTCTTTAATAAATGGGGCTGGGAAAATTTGGCTATCCCCATGCAGAAGATTTTTTAGACCCTTATCTCTCACCATATACTAAACTAAAATAGATCCAAATATCTAAATGATAAAATAGATAAAGATCTAAATGATAAAACAGAAACAATCTGCTACAAGATAAAATACATAAAACTCTTAAAAACATAATCATAATAGGCAAGGGCTTTCTGATCAGAACCCCAACTACATTAAGAATCAGTAAACAAGGGCGGAGATTTAGCTCAGTGGTTCCAGTGCTTATAGCCAGCAGTTGGAAAGCTGAGGCAGGATACCTGAAAGTTCAAGGCCAGCCTAGACTAAGTCTTTGTCACACACAAAAAAATTAAATTTTTAAAAAATTCTTTCTGCATAGCAAAGGGAACAATCAAAAGAAGTAAAAATGGCCAATAAATACATGAAAAAACATTCAGCATCTCTAGCCTTAAAGAAACACAAATTATGGGGCCAGGGATTTAGTTCAGTGGTTCCACTGTCTACCTGGCAAGCACAAGGACCCAAGTTTGATCCTGGATCACATCACAATGCCAGATATGGTGGCTCACACCTATAATCTTAGCGCTCAGGAGGCAGAGGCAGGAGGATTGCTGAGTTTGAGGCTTGCCTGAGCTACATAATGAGCTCAGGGCCAGCCTGAACTACAAAGTGAAACCCTGTCTCAAAAAAACAAATTAAAACAACACTGAGATTCCATGGAAGATTCTTTCCATCCAGAAAGAAGGGCTGTCATCAAAAAATCAAGTAACAAATGCAGGAGAGGCTGTACAGAAAAAAGAACCCTTTTTCATTGTCGATGTAAATGTAAAGTAATATATCTACTATGGAAATCAGTATGGAGATTCCTCAAAAAACTAAAAATAGAAATTCCACTGGCCCCAGCTATTCTCCTTCTTTATCTTCCCAAAAGCTAAAAATATCTTCTTACAGTGATACATGCACACCTATGCTTTTAGCAGCACAATTCACGATAATTAAATCTTCAAAATAGCCTATATGCTGACCATAGTGACTCATGCCTATAATCCCAGCACTCAGGAGGCAGAGGTAGGAGAATTGATGAGTTCGAGGCTTGCCTGGGCTACTGTAGAAACTACAAAGTGAGACCCTGCCTCAAAAAAAAAAAAAAATGCCTGTATGTCTAGCAATAGATTGGTAGATAAAGAAAATGTGGTATTTATACACAGTGGAGTGATACTGTGCCATAGAAAACAATGTAGGAAAATGGATACACCTTGAGACCATGTTACCCGAAATAAATCAGACACACAAGGTTAAATATCACTTGGTTTCTCTTATATGAGAAATCCAAACACCATCAGAGCAAACTAAAAGTGAGATAATAGGAAATGGGGAGAGGGTCCTCTGTCAAAAAGAAGGGGATCAACAGAGGGGAGGGAGCAAGGGAGGGAAGGAGATGAAAAAGAATGACGTGTCGGGGTCTGGGGATTTAGCTCAAGTGGTACTGCACCTATGTTGGAAGCACAAGGGCCTGAGTTCAATCCCTGGTACCACAAAAAAAAAAAAAAAAGAATGATGTGTCACGGTCATGTATCGACTCCTCGCATGGTATGTGATAATTATGTATGCCAAAGTGTACTAATAAAAAAAATTAAAAACAAAAAACATACTGAAAAAAGAAAGATGTTCAAATTTTAAAAACTCTTTTCTGCTCAGGCAACCCGGCATACCTGCACAGTCAGCCGAGGAGGATCCTTTTTCTCTGATTTCATTTCAACAACTGCAATGTTGGGTTTCTTCACTCCAGCTTCTACTTTGCCAGATGATGGAGGAATAGAAGTGGTGACAGTCACAGGGTGAGGCTTGTGGATGGTGACTCCAGCGGGTGGAACTGAGTCACCGTTACTTTGGGTTTGTCCTAAGAAGTGTGGAGAAGAAAGGTGAATCTGATATTTCCACAAGGTCAGACCATAAAAGGAAGAATCCTATCTACTGTCTGGATCTCGGTTAGTGCTTCCTCATGGGAAAGGAAAGCAGTATCTGATGGCCACCCCTCTTCCCCTTCCCATTGCCAACACAGTCCTTGCCATGGACATTAGGGCTCATCCTCAAAATAAAAGCTCTGAGGTATTAATATTCTCCATATTTTATTTTATTCTATTTATTTATTTATTTATTTTTCTGTTGCTACTAGGGATTGAACTCAGGACCTTGCACTTGCAAGGCAGGTGCTGGAGCCACTGAGTCAAATCCCTGGCCCTGTATTTTATTTTTTATACAGATCTTGTTATGTAATTCAGGCTGGGCCTGAACTCACTGTGTGTCCCAGGCTGTTGTACAACTCATGGTAATCCTCCTGCCTCGGCCTCCCAAGTGCTGGGATTAGAGGCATGCACCAGTACACCCAACTTCTACATTTTAAAAATGCAAAAAAAAAAAATCTTTTTTTTTTTTGGTGGTACTAGGGATAGAACTCAGGTTCTTGTTTCCAAAGTAGGCACAGTACCCCTTGAGCTAACTCTCCAGCCCTAGAACTGCCAAAAATTTTGTTGGCTTTCATTTCAAAGCCCCATTTATTTTCTACATTTCAAAGAGATAATACAGTATACTTTCTAAAATCACAAATTCTACAGCTAGACTGCTTGGGTTTAAATCCCAAGTTTACTCAAGCTGTGTGGTCTCTGACAAATTACTACTGCTTAGTTATTTTTTGACACATATTTTCTTTTAACTACTAAATTAGTATATTACCAAGTACAGTATATGGTAGGTTAAAACAGTGAATGTATATGTAAAGTGCCCAGACTTTAAAAGTTAGCTGCTGCATCACTAGCAGGCATGTATGAACACATTATACTGCCACCAAGGAGACATGTCATTAACCTGTAAGACTGTTTTTCAAAATTCACACTTAAATCAGACATCAAAATTAAAGGAAAACTGCAATGGCAATGAAAAAACTTAGTTAGATCTGAAGTGCTGGTATAAGGGCAAAAATGATTTGCTCTATTGAGACGGTCTCACTTTGTAGTTTAGGCTGGCCCTGAGCTCACTATTATAGCCCAGGCAAGCTCCGAACTCAGCAATCCTCCTGTCTCCACCTTCTGGGAAGGTCTGGGATGACAGGCATGAGCCATTATGCCCGACAATGCCATATGTGGTACCCGGCATCAAACTCAGGACCTTGCACTTTCAAGGCCAATGCCAGAACCACTGAGCTAAATACCTGGCCCTCAAATTCTTGATTGTTTTAAATGCTGATGATATGTCTAAACATATGTTTATTTCATTTGCTCTACAGTGATGTATTAACAAACACCAAAGTACATTTCCTGTGGATAAAACTATGAGAGAAACCATCGGCCCCCCCTTGCATACACAGACACACACACATGAAAAGGTAGGGGGCATTGTCAGCACTGTTCTGAAAGTTTTACTACTGCTGCCAAGAAATTAAAATCTACCCCACATATCTTATTGGTTCTTACCTAAAAGAATTGCCATGGGAATTAGATGACCTTCCAGAGTACCTGAAAACGTGGGCATTTCCCTGCTTGGGCTGAACAGATACTGCTGCTCGCCCTGAGGTGGCACAGTAACAGGATGGTGCATTTTAGAATCTATCTTCACAGGTTTTGCTGCATAAAAGTCAGTTTGTGTCCTGATGGACTTTACTTTAGTACCTATAATAATAGAGGAAAAAGTAGATGAGTATCATCCACTAGCGTAAATATCATCCATAATGATATGTTTTATTAAAATGGTGTCAGTAGGATTTGTAGATAACCTGAAATCCAAACTTTATTCCTTTCTATGATCATCTAAGTTTTAGAAAGGGAAGAGAACTAAAACAATACTCCTTTACAAAGAATAAGGAAGGAAAACAGGTTGGTAGCTAATTACCACATACTATTACAGCAGTTTCCTGACTGCTAAAGTACAGGCTGAGAAATGTCAAAATGTAACCAAAATAAACAGACCTAATATTTAAGTCATATTAAGTATGCCATTGAAATAGTAAAACACATTGTGATGTATGAGGAGAGGTATTTATTACATTTTGTGCAAACGCAACAAAAGCAAAACAAAACAAAATTCCCCTTTGCAATCTCAAGCTCACTAAAAACAAACAAAACTGTGCCAAGGGACTCTTCACAGCAATAAACAGCTCATAGCTGATATTTCTATTCATGGGGACATGCTAAAATAAGGTCTTCAAGGAAATGCCTACATGATTCATTGCCTCTTAAATAAAAACATCATCATGCTTTCTCTCAAGATACCATCTAGTCTACAATTCTTCCTCTGTATTCTTATCCTGTGCTTTGATGTGTTTTTTTTTTTTTTTTTCTTTTTGAGACAGGGTTTGGCTTTGTAGTTCAGGCTGGCCCTCAGCTCACTATGGAGCCCAGGCAAGCCTCGAACTCAGCAATCCTCCTGTCTCTGCCTCCCGAGTGCTGGGATGACAGGCGTGAGTCACCAGGCCCGGCGCTGTGGTATGTGGTATTGATTGCTGGTGGGCGTGAGTCTCCATGCCCAGCATTGTATGTGGTCACTGGGGATCGAACTCAGGACCTTGTGCCTGCAAGGCAGGTGCCAGAACCACTGAGCTAACCCTCTGGCCCTCCTGCGCTTTGATTTTTTTTTCTTTTATGTACTTCTCCTAGAAGAAATTATTTTTCCAACCTTAAGCATTATACAGGTTGAACTGCATTTATACATTATAAATAAAAAGCAAATAAAAGGAAAATACTTAGCTTTACCTAATGTATTAAGCTGACACCTTTTAAAAATGAGGTAAAACACAAAACAATTAGATTGCTTACCTTTAACTTGTTCTATTATTTTTGGTCTTAGTGGTTTGGACTTAAGAGATGTAGAATTAAACCTGAGGTATGGTCCTCTTTTAAGAGTGCTGCGATGGCCTTGATAAACTGGCTTTCCATATACTTGGGACATGTAATCCTCATCTGGTATCACTGTGAGTGATTTCAAAAGTCCCTAGGTATACAGAAGTATGAAACTCACCCTACAAGCAGACATCAAACCTTTATCTCAATTTCTAAAGCCTCATTTTGCTAGTTTAAGTACTATAGTAAGAATAAACAGGTCAGCAAAATCGTCTCTTAAAGGGCCCTTAAATTGTGGCTATAGTTTTTAAGCATGAGTTTTTAAAAAGCAGAAAATGTAAATATAAAAATCATCCATTTATAAAATATTACTAATTATATTTTTAGCACCAAAAAAGTAATGCTTAAACATATCTTACATATTTCATGATATTCAAGGATAAAAATATAATAAACCTAGTCTTTAAGTGACTTTATACTGTACCTTCCTGGCCACACTTTCAACCATAACCTACAGGGCTCACAAAGGCAGCATTTACTGAGCAATTACTAAGTGCTGAGTACTGACTCAGATGCTTCACTCATGTGCTCTACAATCTGTTTGGCATTAAGAATATTAAAACCTAGTAAACAGCCAAAAAACTCCGTACACAAACTCTAGGACTGTGTTGCATTCAACTAGACACCAAACAAAAATTTATTAAACTTAAAAATTGGCCCCAAAACACACGCACACATACACACACACACGGGGAGATGAAACACATTTCTGTACCACCAACTAGTTAATGGATTAGACTATTCCTAGTTATAACGGCAATAACTATAATATTGTGTTTCTAAGTATGAGATTAAAACAAACCCATGGAGATGGGCCCCTGTAATACCACTTGAAAGGCCAAAGCAGGAGGGCAGCTTGAGCCTTGGGTGAGTCTGCACCCAGCCTGGGCAACACAGCCACACCCTGTCCTTTTTTCTTTTTTTTTTTAAACATACTGTCTCTTAAAAAAATAAAATAAAACAAAAAACAAAGTATGAGATTTCAGAAAGGAACTACAGGTTTCTTGCAGTGCTTTCCACAGTATGGACCCAAAACTTTAAGTAGCAATAGTGTAAAGACAGTTTGCATTTGAATACACTTTTAAAATATCTCCACCTTAACTATCTTATGCTTTAATTAAAGGAAACGATTGATTATAATGTAACATTTCTACCACAAAAGCAGGTGAGGATCTTACTTCTTTTCTTTCTCTCTGCCAACTGGAAGGAGCCACACTCTTGGCAGGCAGACTTCTAAGATAATCCTCTACTTGCTTTTGAGAGGGTTTTCTTGGAACAACAGATTTATTTACAGCTTTGTTTTGTGTGTTGGCTTTAGCATCTTTACTCTTATTCTGTGCTTTCTTGGTCCTTTGACTCTTCTGATCAAATCTCCTTTGCTCATAATCTTTTCTTGCCAGTTCATCCTTAAGTTAACCAAATTTAAAATTACTTCAAACCTACCCAAGCAGTAATGATTTCACACCAGAAAAACAGTGCAATTTATTTTTTGTTATAAAAATAGTTTGGTAGTTGTAAATGCTTTAAAAATAAAGTATTAATTTATATATGACTAAAATTCTATAGCAGAATAAAAAGCTAAAAACATTTTATGCAGTAGGGTAAATAGGAAATAGTAGATCAAGCACAAGGGTAGTAGGGCAACTTTTCATGAAAAGTTTATTTTTTTTGAGACAGGGTCTCGCTTTGTAGTTCACGCTGGCCCTGAACTCACTATGTAGCCCAGGCTGGCCCTGAACTCACTATGTAGCCCAGGCAAGCCTCAAACTCAGCAATCCTCCTGTCTCTGCCTCCCGAGTGCTGGAATTACAGGCGTGAGTCACCATGCCCGGCACTGTGATATGTGGTATTGATTGCTGGCGGGCGTGAGTCACCACACCCAACATTGTATGTGGTTACCAGGGATCGAACTCAGGACCTTGCGCTTGTGAGGGAGGTGCCGGAACCACTGAGCTAAATCTCCGGCCCATGAAAAGTTTTTAAAACACTTTTTCATGCTTAACTATATGAACTTAATAACTTAAAAGTTAAATTTAAAAATTATTTTGAAAAAAAGGAAACAGCCAGGTGTGTTGGTGCATCCCTGTAATACTACTAGCTCATCTGATTCATACATCAAGGCTAGTCTGGTCAACTTAATGAGGCCTTGTCTAAAAATGAAGTTTAAAAAGTACTTGGTATAGGGCCGGAGGGTTAGCTCAGTGGTTCCGGCGC
>PVIC010010787.1:0-42699 GCA_004025085.1 Thryonomys swinderianus
AAAAGCAAAACTGCCATACACAGGAACAGGTAAGAAACTGTACACAAACAGCTCCACCAGATCCACCAGGGCCCTCAGCAGGCTTCCCACCTCTGCACCTGGATCACAGCCCCTCTGGCCACACCTCACACCTCTGAGCCCCTAGAAAATGAACCCTTTGGATTCAAAGCTCATGTGTGCCATGGCTGACAATTCAGCCCACCTACCTAGCTTTGAGGCCAGGTGTAGAATATCACATAGGCCATGCACAGGAAGAGGGCCTAACCCATTCTGCAAAATGATTCATTTCCAGAGGCTCATAGCTAGAAGCTACAGCTACTAGCCAAAAGGCACAGTCACCACAGACAGTTCTGGGATTCTCCAAAGACCGAAGGTCAAAAAACACCTCTAATCCACTAGTAGTACAAGTGTGGGAGGCTCTGTACTGTCTTATTCTTGACTCCCACTTGCACATTAAGACTTCAGACCTACAACAACTTTTTGTTCTAAAGAATCACAGTGAAATGAGAATTCTATAAGATGAGGCCTCTGTTCTTTGCCTTTTAAAGAAATAACAATCTTTTTATAAAAATAAAACTTGGCTTTCAAGCCTATTGTCTTGCTGCTAAATACTATTTTGAATTTTACAAGCTAAACATCGATGCAAGCTGAGTGCATATTGTTTTTCATATGCATTCGAAGAATTCTAGGGAATGAGACTGCTGTGCAGAGGGCGTGTTTGCCTAGCAGGTGTGAAGCTCTTGAGTTTGATTCCAGGATCCCAAAAACACAGCTCACAAGCTCTCATGTGGGGTCTGGAGAAAGTTGCATGGAGAGCACTTTCATGCTGGGACCCTTCAGTGCCCCCACAAGGAAGCTCAGCCTCCTTCTCCATCAGCACTTCTGCTCCTCTTCTCCACACCACAGTGTTGCCAGTCCAGTCAACTGACCTTCCTTGAGCAGCCAGACCCTTTGTCTGTGCATTCGTTCTATCCATTTCCTTCGAAATCTATCAGCTGCCACATCACTTACCTTACTTGCTCTGCGCTGCACTTGAGAAGTCCTATAGCATCAGCACAACTCTTTCATTCTCCCTCCTTACCTTGTACCAGAGTGAACTATGCCAGCTTTTACCCCTCCTACTGATTGGCACTTGAGCTTCTTGAGAAGAAGGAGGTTCACCACGTGCTTTGGGTTTACTCAGTACTCATAAACTTAAGAGCAAAATGATGTGACTCACAGTGACATTTAGAATTAGGTGTAGCTGCATACAAACCAAAAAATTAAGATTATGTTCTCCGACAAAAAAAGAAATCCAGATATAGGGTTATATGTCTATAATCAGGCAAACAGGGCAGGGATTTCCATTCTGTGAAGCTGTCTGGAACTCAGAGCCCTCCCCCACAACTTCCCACCCTGCCATCCTTACAGTCTAATTGTGATATGCTCAAGGACAATGTGAGGCTGCTACAGTTGTCATATATGAATCATAGGCAGGAAGAAGGAGAAAATAGGAAAAGGAACAAAAAGAATATACATGTATCGCCAAATATTACACCTTACAAAAAAATGAAAGGACAACAAGCCAAACACACACTTACACATATTCTCTCTCACACACTCACAATGTATCTACTAGAAAGAGAACTCATAAATTAGGGAGTGAGGGTATACAAGGGGAACCATGACAGGCAGCCCAGAAGCCAAAGGATTCAAATTATTGGTTTCGATACTTACAATCCAAATACAGACCAAATAGAAGATACTTGCTAACAGAATGCTTAGCTCTACCAGCACCATCTTACCTAGTGAACAGCCAGGCTTCCACACTAGCTTGGGTCAGTGTTTCAGAAATACGCCCATTCACCACCTTTTCTAAAGAGCTCATGAAACCCTCTTGGATTTGATTTGACTTGGTGCTTTCTCATCCAAAAGATGGGAGACCTACAGAAAAAAAGCAGAAATATTTAACACCATTGAGTGGTGAGCCTTTCTGTAACTTTTTACAGTAACTCAAGAGAGTAACATAGCTAAGTGCAAAGTATATAGGAAAGGTGTTTTCTCTAGAACATCTCACTTATGGGGAAATATATGTCATTGGCATGCTGAACAGGCATACTCTCTTTACCTAAATTTCCTCAAAATTGTAGGACCCATGTTGTGGGTGAGCAGTTTCGGCGCGGGGCCGCCAGGTGAGGGGCGGACAGTCAGGGCGAACAGACAGGACTGCTCTGCCTTCCGTCTGCAGGCCTCGCCTCGCCTCGCCTCACCCAGGCCTCCTGAGGTGCTCAGGGTCGCTCAGGGTGGTGGGCCCGGCTGTCCTGTCCATGGCGCCTACCTCTGGCTCCTCGTCTTCCTGCCTCACTTGGAACCGGGAGCTGTTTGAGGGCATTCAGTAAATTAGGGAAAGAGGCATCATCGTCTCCCACCGCTTCTTTCCTTCCCCAGGGCGGAGCCCCCGCCCAGCTGCCTTCTGTGTCCTTCCCGCCCCCGTTGAATTTTAAAAAATAAAAATAAATTTCCTCAAAAAGGTCAAATAAATGTGTTTCATGTGAATAGCAAATTCAGCCAGAGAGCTGGTAACTGAAAACCACACTACACTAATAATAAAGACAATCTTGGAATCTACTTCCACAGGATATAAAACACTTAGGATTCGCCCTTTTAAAAAATGTAAAGTTAACATGTTTTTCTGGACTGCCTACTAAAAATCCTTAAAATAACAAAGAAGAAATAAAAACATTAAATTAAAAAGACAATTGGGCCATA
The DNA here is from genome assembly GCA_004025085.1 of Thryonomys swinderianus. Lineage (NCBI taxonomy): Eukaryota > Metazoa > Chordata > Mammalia > Rodentia > Thryonomyidae > Thryonomys > Thryonomys swinderianus. Next base: position 2,749 of record PVIC010010787.1, read on the forward strand.
AAACCAGAATAAGAAAATAAATGAAAGAAGCCAAGAACATTCTAGAAGATGGAAAACGGAAGGATGAGAGGCCATTGGCTGCTCCAGTAATCTATAATTGTGTAACAAACTCCTTTAAAATTTGGCCACTTCCAGGGATGTATAGAATTAGAACTGTCTTCATCATAATACTAGAGTATTACTTGGTATGTTTACAGTCATTAGTTTATAGGGAACTTCTCCAAAGGATATATACAGGGAAGGTGTGAGAGCCCAGCTGCCTTCTATTAATCTACACAGTAAAAAAGACTTGCAAAAATTTAAAGGAACACTATTTTTCTCACTAAATTCCTGTTTGTGTTCATTTTGGAAAACATCTTGAGTGGGTCAGAAGAGTGCTACCTGTGTTTTATATTATTGTACTACCTGATTTTATAGGCTTTCTGCATACATTTCTTTCTTTTTTTATTATTGTAGTGCTAAGGATTGATTGAACCCAGGGGCACCCCACGATGAGCCGCATCCCCATCTCTTTCTATTTTGAGATTGTGCCTCACTATGTTGCCTGGCCTGTCCTTGATCTTGGGACCCTCCTGTCTCAGCTTCCCCAGTGGCTGAGATTATATTTATATACTATCAAATCTGGCTATGCATTCCATTAATAGATTGAAAATCTGAGGATATGATATAATGGAAGCATCACCATTCTGTGTCCCAGTGAATTAACACTTGTACGCATGAATTATCAAAATTGCTAATATAGGAGGGGGGAGGAGGAGACTCTCAAGACTGTGTTTTCTAACAAAGAAAAGAACATAGTGCCACCTCTAGTAGCCTTTCCCAGGGCCATTTCCACTTCAAACCTGAATCTGAATCCAATTAAGGTTCTAGATCCTATTCATTATCAATTGACAAAAAACACAAAGAATGTTAAATGACCCCACAGGTATTAGAACCAGCAAAAATCTAGATTTGACAGTTTTTGGTTTTGCTTTGTACTGGGAGGGTGAACCCAGGGCCTTCACGCAGGACTATGTGCTGAGTCAGAGCTTTTCATTTTTTTTATTTGGGAACAGACTCTCGTGACATGCCTCCAATTTGTAGTCTTCTTCCTCAGCCTCCCAGAGTACAGGGTGAGAGATGATGGAAGACCTAGGGGAGGATAAAAGCCACACAAAGAATGGCATATTCCCAGTCACTAGCAGTGGGCTGTGCATCTGGGCTGCTGATCCAAATAACCAAAAAGGGGAACTCTTATTTCAGTGCTTACACGGAATCAAAGATACCCTGATGTTAAAATTCCAGTATGGCCGGGCGTGGTGGCTCACGCCTGTCATCCCAGCACTCGGGAGGCAGAGACAGGAGGATTGCTGAGTTCGAGGCTTGTCTGGGCTACATAGTGAGCTCAGGGCCAGCCTGAACTACAAAGCAAGACCCTGTCTCAATAAATAAATAAATAAATAAATAAATAAATAAATAAATAAATAAATAAATAAATAAATAAAATTCCAGTATGACAAGAAGTCAGCATATTTTACTTTTATCATTATCCAGGAAGAGCAACACCTACAGGAAATGCCTACCTCTATGTTCCTAAATGCTAAACCATGTGCCCCCCGAGTGGCTGATTGGTTACTCCGTCCTTCATTACAGAGGCACTGGTGATGCTTGTCACCTAACCAATCATCACACAGGGACAGATCTCATCCTTTGCAGGGCTGGCCGCTAAGGGAAAATTCCATAACCCAAAGGAAAAATCCCTCAAAGATAGTTCAGAATACTAATTAGGAATGTCACAATGAAAATGCAAGTGTTCTCTCCAAAAGAATAAGCTAAGTACGTCACAATGCCTCATAATTAACATTTAGAACCCTTCAGAGGCAGCAGCACTGAGCTAGAGCCATCCACCTTTGCCAAAGGCAGTCCAGGCTCCAGGCCAGCAGCTCTGGGATTAGCTTCTGGCTCTGTCACTACACATAAAGCTGCAGGAGATGTTTGCTGATGCTTCTGGGACAGAAGCAGTTGAACTTGTAAGGACCTGAGATCTAGAACAGCTGCTGACTTGACCCCAAGGAAGTAAACTTGCCCAAGAATGGAGCCCAAGTAGAGGGGAGCAGAGCTGTCAGAGGCTCAATCCATTTACATGGCTTCATGCCCTAATCATACCAGTAGCATCCATCCTGACCTCCAAGTCAGTTGTCTTCTCACCAGTTGCGGGAGACCAGTTCCTCTTTTTAGCACAACTGAAAAAGTCCTAGATGATAGAAAAATAAAGGATATGTGACACAGAAGGCTTTGCTTTAGCAAACAATGTCCCGCCAAACTTTGAACCCACCCCATCCTCCCACCATGGGAACATGCGAACCTGAGTCATGAAGCCATTTGTGACCATGATGCATTTGTTGCAAGAAGCTGTTTCTCAGCTCTATCCATCCTCTTAGCATCTGCTATTACACCAGCATTATACAGTGCATTGGTCTTCTAGGGTTGCCATGATGATACAAACTGTGGTGTAAATCAGTGGAAATTCACTCTCTCACAGTCGCAGAAGCCAGAAGTCCAAAATGACAGGGTCAGCAAAGTCACCTTCCTTCCAGCCCTTTAGGAGGAGAGCCAGTTATTGCCTTTTCCAGCTTCTTGGAAGCTACTGGCAACACTAGGTTATTGTTACATTATCACAATCTCCACTTCCAGAGCAATCTACCTTTCTCCTCTGTTCTTTGTCAGTTTGCTTCTTTCTAGAAAGGACCCTTCTCATTGGGTTTAGGTCCATGGAAATAATCCAGGGAAATCTTCTCATCTCAAGAGTATTAATTTAACTCCACTTGTAAAGACTTTCTAAATCAGTAACATAGGACATGAACATATCTTTGGGGGGAGGGCGTCATTCAGCCCATTTACTAACGTTCTTCAGAAACCATTTTCTTGGTAAACATGCTGACACAGAGGTTCCCAAATGCTCACACATTAGAATCCTTGGCAAAGTCCCGAGCCAAGTTAATGTGCCAGGCCAACGAACTTAAAATGTTTGAGGATGAGACCCAGAAACTGACGGCTTTTGAAAATTCCTTGAGTGATACCAGCAAAGTTTGCAACACACAGCTTTCGTAGCAGTTCTTCATTTTTGTTGTTTTTGTATCTTTTCACGTAACTTGAAGTTTGAAATTCTACAGATTACTTTTTGCTTATTAAAGCTCTAAAACATTTCCCCTGAGGTTTCTTCATTAAAATGAAGTCACCTATAAAAAGAAAAAAGTCTATATCTCTGTGTATTTGCTTATGTGTTCCCTTTGATCGTGCTAGGAGAACGGAGGAACTGTTCCCTCCAGAGACCCACAAAGTTCACAGTTCTTCCCAGTTCACACAGCTTTGCCAAAGGCAAAGGCAAAATGCCCTAGATTTAATCCTTAGTAAAGCTTCACACCCAATGAACTGCATGGTATTTTGAAAGAATTACTAGAAAAGAAATAATTAAGCGCTTAAAGTTCTAAAGTCTGTAAATACCAACCCCAGAAACAGGAAAAATATAAGAGTTTTACACAAATCCGGAGAGAGGTATAGAAAAGAAATCTTTAATAGGGGCGGCAGCGGGGTGGTAGGGTGCATAGGGGAAGGGGAAAAAATGAGAATTAAGTTGTGTTGCATACTGGTACAAATTCTCAGTGTGGAGTGTAATTGTGATGTGTATATATAATGTACCAATAAAATGTACCAATAAAAAAAAAGAAAAGAAATCTTTATATTTCTTGCATTTCTACACAGGTGCTTTGGAATGATTTTGAATGAGGCCAGTGACTTTGGAGAATCTTGGGAATTGATTCCATGACATTATACATACAGGAAGACCCAACACTTCCCTGTACAAAGAGAATTTCAACTGAAGCCACATGTGCAGATAAAATAACTTTACATACTGAAGCCATCCACTATCTTGTTGTTCTCCTTAATTTTTTAATCAAAAGATTCTAGGTAAAAAATAATTTCCAGTGTGCATTTCTTCTCATATTGATTCTTTAAGTTCATGGCTCCAGCCAAAAAGCTATCACATAATCCAAAAGCCCAGTTATATCCTAGCACACATTTATGTAAAGATTTTATATTTACTTTATACAACTGAGGTTGACTTTTTGCACAGTTATCCAATACATGCAATGAGCTACTTTAAAACAGTTTATATTAGTATCTACTAGACTGTGTATACTAACATGACTTTTGACATTGTATTTCAATATTTATGAAGCATTAATCAATCCTATTTATAATACCTGCTATTCTGAGAGTAAGAGCTTAAAGCCAGAGGACATGGGAGGTATAATGCAGATCAAATCATGAAAAACAAATATATATTAATCACCCACTTTACATAATACATTTTTCTGGCAAGGAGACACCAAGAGGTCCAGTGTCATTTGTGGCCTGGACAAATTAGTGGCACCTTCAGTAAAAGGCAAGGTCTCAACAAGGAGAGCCCCTAGCCAAGAAAATACCTGGCAGGAAAAGAGCACAGACACACAAGGCTGTGTGGAAGTATGAATCTGCATTTGCCTGCTCAGCATCTGTTCTTGCCTTTTCTTGCAGTCTTATCCCAACTTTCCTGTGACAGTCCATTCATTCCTCCTTTGCCCTCAGCTTGCCACAGTCTACATATCCTTACAAGACCTTAAACTTCTGGATCAGAAGTTACACACAGAATATTAGTCAACATCCCTGTGGCTTGAACAGATACAATTTAACGGAGGTGTAGCTTATTGGGTTCATCGTTTCAGCGAGTTCAGCCCAGGGTTGGCCAGCTCCAAAGCAGAGACACCCTGGTAAAAGGACTTGTGGAGCAAAGGTGTTCAGTTGATGGCAATGGAGAAACAGAAGAGGAAAACAGCACCAGAAGGAAGAGAGCAGGGACTAGACATAGCATCTGGGGTCACATCTCCCTGACCCACCAGACATACCCAGAACTGTGCTTCCCCTCAGTGGCTCCTAGGCCAATCAAGTGGACACTTAAATTTAACTTTTACATGGAGAAATAGCAATTGTCAGGGTATAAACTTTTCTTGGTCTGGTTCCAAGGCCCCTTTCCCAAAGAACATCGCAGATGGACAAATGCCACTCAGACACATAGCGTGGTATATTACACAAACCCAATATTACCACCTTCATTTCTCTGAGATATATATAGCCAATAGTAGATTCCTGGGCCTGAGGGTTAACTCAATGGTTCCAGTGCCTGATTCGCAAGTGCAAGGTCCTGAGTTCAATCCCTGGTAACCACATACAATGCTGGGCGTGGAGACTCACGCCCACCAGCAATCAATACCACATACCACAGTGCCAGGCATGGTGGCTCACGCCTGTCATCCCAGCACTCAGGAGGCAGAGACAGGAGGATTGCTGAGTTCGAGGCTTGCCTGGGCTACATAGTGAGCTCAGGGCCAGCCTGAACTACAAAGCAAGGCCCTGTTTCAAAAAAAAAAAAAAAATAGTAGATTCCTGCATCAAATGGTAGTTCTATTTTTTTTTTGGTAGTTCTATTTTTAATCCTCTTGAAGAATCACTGTACTGTTTTCCATAACAAATGGCTATACTAACTCACATTCCCTTTGACAATATGCAAGAGTTCCCTTTTTTTCTATATCCTAATCAACACTTTTTTGTCTTTAACAATAGCCAGAATTACTAGAGTGAAGTGATACTTCACTGAAGATTTGGTTGGTGTTTTCCTGATGACTCATATTGAGTGTATTTTCACATACCTTTAGATCATTTATGTAAATGATTCAGAAATGTCTATTTAAGTCTGTTGTCCACCTTTTAATCTGGTTATTTGTTTATTATTAAGATTTTCAAGTTCCTTATATATTGTGAATATTAACCCTTTAATAGATATATAATGTGCAGGTATTTAATCCCATTCTGTCAATTGCTATTTAGGCTATCAATTCTCTCATTTCCCATTTTGTATTCAAAACATTGCTCAGACTTTTTTTTCTTGTATTTTCCCACCTTGGATATTTACTTTGATGACATACCAGCATTATACATGAATGATTAAGTTAAAACTAACTTTGTCTTGCCCGGCGTGATGGCTCACGCCTGTAATCCCAGCAGTCAGGAGGCAGAGACAGGAGGATTGCTGAGTTTGAGGCTTGCCTGGGCTACATAGTGAGCTCAGGGCCAGCCTGAACTACAAAGCAAGACCCTGTCTCAAAAAAAAAAATTAACTTTGTCTTGTGCTGGAGATTTACCTCAGTAGTTCCAGCACCTGCCTAGCAAGCACAAGGTCCTGTTTCAATCCCCAGTAACCACATACAATAATACAGGGCATGGTGACTCATGAATCAGTACTACATATACCACAATGCCAGGCATGGTGGCTCACACCTGTAATCCCAGCACTTGGGAGGCAGAGGAAGGAGGATGCTGAATTCCTCGCTTGCCTGGGCTACATAGTGAGCTCAGGGCCAACCTGAACTACAAAGCGAGACCCTGTCTCCAAAAAAAAAAAAAAAAAACTTTCTCTTGATTGACAATAGATACATGTGAATCTTTACTACTGAGATAAAACTACCATAACAGTTAGGACACTGGGAATGTAGCTCGGTGGTATAATACTTGCCTACCCTGCCTGAAGTCTGGGTTAAAATCCCAGCACCACAAGAACAAAAACCAAAACCAAAAACTCATTATTTTCAAAATACTATATGAGCCAGCTGTAGTGGCTCACAACTGCAATCCCAGCGCTCAGGAGGCAAAGGCAAAAGGATTGCTGAGTTCAAGGCTTGCCTGGGCTACATAGTGAGTGCAGGGCCAGCCTGAACTACAAAGGGAGACCTGTCTCAAAAAAAAAAATGATACTATATGTGGGTGCGTGTGTGTGCCAACTTCCCAAAACGAATGTAATTATCATCAAATATATACCCATTTTTAAAGAATAATTACATTAATACCATCTTAATTTCATCATTTAGCAGCAATTTGCTTTAGGTAGCCTTTTTTTTTTTTTTTTTGGTGGTACCGGGTATCGAACTCAGGCCCTTGTGCTTCCAAAGTAGGTGTGGTACCACTTGAGCTAAATTCCCGGCCCTTTAGATAGCTTTTTATTACTAAGACATTTTTATCCTGCTTACTGTGATTTCATGTATTCAGTGCATATAGATTTTTATAGGTAAATAACTACCTTCATAATTTCCTCCAGTAAACCAGAAGCAAAGACCTAAAATCTTACTTCCTCTTAAGATAGTGGAATGAAATAAAACAAACATTAATTACTCTAACTATAGTTAAAACACGTACAGACATCTCTTGATTCGTAGGTGGTCCCTTAGCTTCTTACCCCGAAGGAAAGACTACTAAAGGAGATGGACTAGGTCACCCGCTCACTGTCCCCTCAGAATCAGCGCTCCTTAGTTTGGGCTCCACTCTTCTCAGCATACATAAATCTCACTTGGATCATTCCTCCCATCGCTGTCACCTCAGTTCTCTCAGCAGAGTTCCCACTTGCTAACAAGGCCGGATGCGCCCTTGCGCCCAGAGCTGGCCATGTAACCTGGCACACAAATCTAGCTGCCCTCCGAAAGCCTGAGAACAAGTCCTGGTGGTCACTCAGAATTTGGAAAATCAGCCAGCTGACACTTCTGAAGTTTGATGGGCAGCAGAACTAATTCCAAAAAGATTTTTCTCATCGGAAGACTTTTTGTAACTAACTTTAATTCACAGGTTATGTGCTTCAGGCTTCCAAGCAGTAGGCAGTTTTTCTAATGAAACATTGAAGACTATCCTTCACTTTGTGCTGTGGATTGTATTCAAGGAGGAAAAACATTACCCAAATAAGAACAAATAATGCTCCAACCCTAAACAAACAAGTTATTGTGCTATTCTTCAAGATAAAACCATAAAGCTGTTAAACAGATGTCTACCTATGTTCATAGAAGCATTATTCACAAGTCACAAGATAGAAATGATCCAAATGTGAATAAGAAAATGAACAAACAAAATCCAGTATATACACACAACAGCTATCATTCAGCTTTAAAATGAAATGAAATTTTCAAATATTCAGCAACATGGATGTCTTTGAAGTCAATATATTAAGTATAATAAACCATGATTTCACTTGTAAGAAATATCTAGAACACTAAACTTCGTGGGGAAAGAAAAAAAAATCACAGTTGGCAGAGGCCACAGAAGGGGAGAATATGGGTTATTATTTAATGGGTGTGGGGTTTCGATTGAAATGAAGTCAAAGTTTAGCGATGGAGTGAGGGACGTCACTGAGAACGTACTTAATGCCATTGAACTGAATATGAAGAAGCTGTCAAAATGAAAATGTTTGTTATATATATTTTATCACAACACACACACAGATACACTTAAAGCCATGCCCTTGCTCTGATGATATAATGTTTCTCCAGCATGTTCCTGTGTTTGCTTTACACTCCTAGAGACATGGTTTTCCTTTTAACGTATCAGTCATATGAGGCACAAACTTCCTCTGCCTTTGGTTGGTGGCTCCTGGCGATGCTTGTTGGGCAGCAGCATCCTCATGCTGGATTGGAGACGGTCGTGAGCCCCACGGCCCTGATGTTGCCCTGCTAAGCCACCTCCCCACCGCCGCCTGGCACTCCTTACAGGTAGCACTGCCTGTCATCCCCGGGTGATGGCTACCACTCTTGGCATCAGCTGGACTCAGAAAGGCTCCTTCTCTCCCAAGAAAATATCCTCACAGTCAGACAGTCTCACTGGAAATGTTCTCAGAAGCTTAGAACGAGCTGAAACTTTACCATGTGAGCAAGGAGGGACTTGGGCCAGGTCCACCCAACCCAACCCCTGGCTGTTGCAAGTCCCACACTTGGCTCATTTCCTCATTGCCGACCAATCACAGGAGCCAGACATCTGAGGAAAAAGGAGAAAGAACGTAGTCAAAGGTAGCTCCCCAGAGATGCAGGGCTTGTTCGCCTCAGATCACCGAGACAAGTGAGCAAGGGTCTTCTCAAGTCTCCACACTTGAGTATCATTTCTAGCCCTCTTCAGCTCAGCCTCCTCTTTCTTGTGGAAAGGAAACCAGGCTCGTGGCCTCTTGCAGCTGGCATCGACATGTTTTGTCACTTTTTTAGGCTGAGAGGAGAGGGTATTAGCTATGTGCTCAACAGGAGGACGTTGGCAAAGTAGCTTATCTCTAAAAGAAAAGAAATCTAACTTTTAAAGTTCTATTTTGCAGTGCCATTTAGGTTAGGTTCCTTGCTCCTGGCACAACAGGAAGTGAAGTATCCTTATGTGGAGGATGGGGAATCCTCTCGCTCTTCCTGTTTCCACTGTCCTTACTTTATACTGGCTGAATGCACTCGGGTTTCCAGCCTGATCTTGACTTTCACAATCCCAAATTATCTCTGAGCTCAAAGCCTCTGCCATAAGGGTTCAACACTGAGATCATACATTATCTCACCTGTAGCCTTCAGAGCACTTCCTGTCTGGAGTTGGAACACGTCTAGGGACATGTGCTGAGGTTTCCTGCTGTAGGCAGCCCCTCTGTTTGATCCTGACAGGCTGAACTGATGTAAGCATCAGAGGAGCACTTCTCTGCCCTTCCTAAAAGCTCTCTGAAAGCTACCGCATGGTTAGCTGTTGCTTCTTGAGAATTTGTAAAGCACCATGTAAACTTTAGAAAGAAGTGATTGAGTACAAAAATTCTCAGCTAGATCAGCATGATAAATAAAACTTTTGACAAGGAAAAGTTAGTGCTGTTGTCCTTCCAGACTTTATATATTTCACATGTGTCTGAATTGTTCTGGAACTTAAAGGGACATGTTCTCAGCTGGGCATGGTAGCTCATGCCAGCACTCGGGAGACAGAGGCAAGAAGATTGCTCTGAGTTTAAGGCTTGCCTTAGCCACATAGTGAGCTCGGGGCCAGATTGAACTACAAAACGAGACCCGGTCTCAAAAAAAAGAAAAAAAAAGGGACACATTCTAAGGTCTGAGGTCTTTTGTTGGGGAAAAAAGAATACCACCACCATCTGAATTGGAATAGGAAAGTATTCAGGATTGGGCCACCTCAGTTTTTAAATAAAGCATTCACTGAAGCACTGCATAGCATTTCACAGCAATTTCACCAATAAAGGCTTTATATTATAAATTCCCCAATGGAGTTTTAAGAAGATAGCAATATTAAGAATGAAATGAGGTCTGGAGATTTAGCTCAGTGGTTTAGGTGTCTGCCTAGCAAGCACAAGGTCCTGAGTTCAATCCCCAGTAACCACATACAATACTGGGTATAGAGACTTACACCCACTAGCAATCAGTACCACATACCACAATGTCAGGTGTGGTGGCTCACAGCATCATCCTAGCACTTGGGAGGCAGAGGCAGGAGGACTGCTGAGTTCAAGGCTTGCCTGGGCTACACAGTGAGCTCAGGGCCAGCCTGAACTAAAAAGCGAGACCCTGTCTCAAAAACAAAACAAACAAACAAACAAACAAAAAGAAATGAGATAAAATATGGCAATCACCTAGCTCAATGCATGCTACAAATATTGATGTCAGATTGAATCTGAAAAATACCAATACATTTTACTAAACCAGTTGTAAAGCATTGTTCTATAGTTGATACTATTGTTAACCTGGAGTGTCCATCTGTTTGTCTGTTGCTTTATCTCTTTGTACGTGCCCAGCCCAAAGGATAGTTTGGTCCCAGAGCAAAGATGCTAAAGATCATGGTGGGCTCTGGATACAAGATCAGCTTAGGTCACTAATTTAGGGATGGAGCTGTGACCTCTTTACACATTGTCAAGACTCTTCATGTCACCCTGTAGAAGGGAATTAGCAGAGCAAGACCCATGTATTGATGAAAGGTTATTTTTCAAGGGATTAACCCTTATATGAAAGCTTTGTGAGTGATGGAAAAGGCTTCCTAAAATGTCAGATTTCTCTTTATGTACAGCTTTCTCAGCTTAATGACATACTTATCCACATCTCTCAACTACTTGAAAGTTTTACTTTTTGTTTAGCACTTTTGCTTTGAAAGAAAAAAACTTCATTTACCATATGGTTTCAGCATTATTTCTTTTTTTATCTTAATTTTCAAATCACTGCTTTCCTATTACCCCACACTACAGCACATTTTTAACACTTTAGCATTTCTTAGATGGTTTATTTTATTTGCTTGCTTGTGTTTAATGATTTTGTGTTTAGTGAAAACAAAACCTCATAGGAGGCTATGTCCCTGTGAGATAAACTAGAACCCTCTGTAACTATTTCAGATCGTGCAAGTTGAGAAGAAGCTGTAGAATCTTGTGCAGAATCTGTAGAGACATCAGAGATCTGAGTATGTTCAGACTTTTTCTTTTATTCATCAAAACCCCACTAATTTTCTAGGTATAGTCACCTGTCATTAGCCTACCACTGTGTTCTGTCCTTCCTGGAGCCATTTTGAAATTTGGCAAAGGACCTGACTATGCGTGACAGATACGCCTTCAAAATTCACGGAGTCACAACTCTGCCTTTGCCTTCCTTTCCTGCTTGTATGAGTATCTAGTCCCACTAATGGCGAAATATTGAGGCTTTCTCTGGTCTTTCCTGGGTCTACATACACCTCTAAAAATGCTCACGGCTTTCTAGACTCCAAGAAATGTCAGAGTTTGTCAGACATGCTATGGACATCTCAATTCTCAGAGTTTGTTTCTGTTTCTAGTCAGGCTTGTTTGCCCTAACTGGTATTGATGCTCCAGTGGCTAGACATTAAACAACTCCCCTGACTGTTCTTGATTAATGTCTTTGGCGCAGAGCTATTTCCTCCAGTTCAAACTCTGAACTGAGTAGTGAGGCCCAGTAATGGCTATGACACCTATTTCACTAACCGAACTTGGTTTCAAAACATGTCCTTGTCACGATTTAGATTCAAAATGGCCCCTAAAGCTTCATGTATTTGGAAGACGAATGGATCACAAGGGAACTATAGCTAACTGTGCTGTGAGAGTGGTCTCAAAAGCCTGGCCTAGAAAGCCCTATCTCCAGCCCCAGCCTTGCCCCCCTCACTGTATCTGCTGACCACTGTACCATGTGCAGCTTTCCTCCTAGGCAGGCCTTTCCACCATGCCACTTCCACCTGGTTGCCAGCTGACCTAGAAATGTAATCCTGAGTCAAAATAAACCTTTTCTCCTTTAAGTTGCTGTATATATAAAACACTGGCAACTCGTACAGATGGGTGAAATGTATTCTGCATGAAGAGAAGGACATGAGCCTTTTGGGCACCCAGAATGGACGATCAAGGTTTAAACCTAAAATGGCTCCCAGATAAATCCTCCTGTGTTTGGAATATGGTTAGACTGGTAGGCAGAGCACACTATTCTCATCAGTAGACTGGTCCGTTGATGATTTCATAGCTGTCTTGCTCTTAGGAGGTGGAACCTGGCAAGTCACCACAAGACTGAGGGTTTGCCCTGGCATGCTATGTCTCCTTTCCTGCCTTCTCCTTTTACTCACTGCTTCCTGGCCCACATGACATGAGTGGCTTTTCACCTGCCATGCCCCTTGGCCATACTCTTTCTGCTTTGGACCCAACTAACTACAGATTGAACTGTGAATCAAAATAAACCTCTCCTCTAAGTTGTGGGTAACGGGTATTTTGTCCCTGCAATGAGAAAGACAATAGTGTCCATTACAGTATGTTATTTATGTTAAAATATAATTCTTAAATAAATGGATTTTAATTTTTCTCAATTTTAATATTTCATATATTAAGTACTGATAGACATAATATATAGAAACAAAACCTCTTTAGGTGCCTAATGAATTTTTAGAATTCTAAGGTCAAAAATTTGAGACATACTGACTTAATGAATATGACATTATAAATCAAAAGGACTTTTCCATTAATATTTTGAAGATGCCAGGTTATTGTATTCCTGAATCCAATGCCATTAAACAGAAGTTTGTTACTGATTTATTTTGCTTCCTTTCCAGTTAATATTTTTTCCTCTCCCAAATCTTTAACAGTATTTTCTGTCTCATAATTCTTAAATTTTGTTTTAGTGTATCCAGGTGTAAATTTTCTCTTACCTCCCCTACTTTGTAGTGTATGAATTATTTCTTTTATGATCCTTTGGGAAATTTTTTCCTATTTCTCCAAATATTTATTCCTCTTTACTGAGTATTTCCTCTTTTAGAGCTTGCTATTTATTATACAGATGTTAACAACAATCCCTTATTCTTCATGATTTTTATTTATGTTTTCCACCCTTTTTTTTCTTGCTAAGCAAGAAAAGATTCTCAAGGTAATCATAAACTTCTAGTTCATTCTTTGCCATGTGAGTTTTCTTCTTATTCAATAATTTTTGGTCTTTTTATTGTAAAACACAACACAACGAGAGGAATATATATATAAACTATATGTATCTCATTGAACTGATTATCCTAAAGTAAATTCTCACATTATCACCTTCAGATGTGATTTCATGGCCATGCAACCTGTGCCCTTATACAGAGACTTTTCATTTAGAAGAACATTCTTTAATGTGCTGATGTCTCTGTCTGGAGAGTTTCTAATAATTTTTAAGCCACAGACCCCATACTTTCATGGCAAACTGGCTCCACAAATGGTACAACCTGATCTGATCACCACATGCCAAGAAAAAGAAAATTTTCCACACTTCCAAATCTCCCAACATGTCCCTTACCATTCAAAATCTCTTCCCTGTGAAAAAGATAATATCCAAAAATGTAAAAAGAAAGAAAGGCTGGGAATGTGAAAAAAGTAATAAAACAAACAAAAGGATAATATCTGTCCTGACTTTTGTGGTTAAACACTTCACTGTTTTTCTTATAATTTTTATACCAGAGTATAATCCTAACTAGTATAGTTTTTATTTTTCCTGCCTTAGGGAATATCTTATATTATGGCACATTCATAAACTGAGCTTAACAAAAGCCATTACAGTTTTAATTGTGAAAATTATGGGGCATTCTGTTTCTATAATAAGATGCTTAATATAATAGATCCAACTTCCTTTCCCAGTCTAACCTTGAAGATGAAACATAGAAAAGAAACATGAAAGCTGATGGTCTCCATTAACAGTCACAAAGAATTTGCAGAGAACAACGAAGACACTACAGAGAGGTCTTCCTTACTAAAGAGGGGTATTCAGTAAAAGAACAGAACTTCCCACAACAGTTTTTCAAAGACAATATGGGCAGCTCTTTCTTTCGAAGGCTTCAGGTGCAATTGTGTGTGAATCAAATACTTAAATAATAATCACTAACAATTCAAGAAATAGCATTGTACAAAGGAACCAAGGTACAATTTCCAAGCATCAGTGATCAGCGACTAAGTGACTCTAGGGAAGGGTGAAAGTAATCGATCTCATGTTAATTAATGTCAAGTCACTCTTCTCCCTTTTCCTCTATTGTTTTACCATTTTAGTATTTTATTACTCTACTAGCATGTCCTTTCTATTCTATCTCAACATACTCTGTGGATTTTTTTTTTTGAGACAGGGTCTCACTTTGTAGTTCAGGGTGGCCCTGAGCTCACTATGTAGCCAAGGCAAGCCTCAAACTCAGCAATCCTCCTGTCTCTGCCTCCCCAGTGCCAGGATTATAGGCGTGAGCCACCACACCCAGCACTGTGGTATGTGGTATTGATGGCTAGTGGGTGTGAGTCACCACGCCCAGACCTGTATGTGGTTACCAGGGATCAAACTCAAGACCTTGTGCTTGTGAGGCAGGTACCGGAACCACTGAGCTAAATCTCCAGCCCTCTTGGTGGATTTTTAAGGACAAGGTCTTGTGATATTGCTCAGACAGCTCAAGATACTTCTAGGCTCATGTAATCTTCCTGCCTCAGCCTGTTAAGTAGCTGGAATAGTAGCATGTGTCACGGCATCCAGCATCTGCTTCTTCTTTCAGGATACATTAAATTCTCTAACCAATAATTATAAATATTTTAATTATCACCAAGTTAAAATTCCCAGAGGACATGTACTGTAGGTTCACAGTGGTACATCTAGCAGCATTTATGAGCTCATTACAGATAATTAAGAAGATTCTTAGAGGCTCAAAGCACATATGAACAAAAAATGAACTTTCTAGTTATTTATAAACCATCCAGAAGAATGCTATGCTATATTTATGTTAAGTATATAGTGTAACAGATGTCACAGGTCAGGTATTACCTAGAAGAGGCAAAGTATTTCACTAATGAAGATACGTCTGTGCTGTTGTTGTATTTTATTACTTATGAGCTCTTAACATTGAATAGAAACACTGGAATACCTTTGAATGTCTTCTTTCCTTTAGATCCTAAATTACCTGTTCTCTATAATATCTTCTTTAGTCCACGCAGTATTTTGAGAGCCATGCTATTTGGATTTTACAACAGCAAAATCATACTCTGGCTTCTTTTCAGATTGTATAAGTCTTTTTCACCTTCTACAGTGACAAACCAGAACACAGTTAATAAAATCTCCCCAACTCATATAGGTAAATAATAGGAATATAAATTAATCCCTCTTTTTTCTACTTCAGAACTTTTATAGAAAATAATGGTTTAAAATTTTGGTAATCTGTGTATGTTACAACTCATAGAAAAAGAAATCACCTACTAGTAAAATTTTCAATCAAATTTTCACCTCCAGTGAACTCCTGATCCTCACAGCATGTAGAAAACAAAAAATATTTAAACTATGGAAATCTTGGGGGTATCTCCAATTTGCATCATCAGTTTCATTTTCTTATTTGGTGTTTTTAAAATATTGAAAGTATAGAAAGCAAATTCTGTGAGATGCAGTGTTAACTATAAGGAAGTAATAATCAACCAGAAGTGGTGCAAACTATTCACATAAGCAAGCAGTTTCAGTCTTTTTCTCTCCTTTCTCTTCCTGTATGTACAACCAAGGACCAGACACTTCCTTAAGGCATAATAGCCTTGAATGGTACCATCTTCTTGTAATTATTTTCTCTTTGATCATTTTATTGTCAAAATTACTCACTTTAGAATATCTCTGATAAAACTCCATTTTTCTTTCCTAGAGATTTTTGTGTTTTAAACCATTTTGGCCATTGCAGAAAAACTTTGGCTCCCCTAAATGTTACATAAATTTTCATAGCTTGATATATTAAATGTAGATTTCAATAGGATAATTTCCAAAAAATTCAACTAGGTAAGGCCCCACAATGTATTTTATTCTTCTTAGGAATACTGCCTAGGTATGTGCTGGATTTGTGTAACCAGGCTTCTTTGTATCCACATGTATCATCTTCCTGTTCAGTCTTATCTCTATTTTACTCTGTACTCTGCATTTTTAGATCTGTCTCATGTCCCTGGTGAGGGGAGAGGTTTTTAAATTATGTATAAAACTCAGAAATACTATTTGAAGAATAAATAAACTCCCATATCCCCCACCTAGATTCAAAAATTAATAACAGGGCCGGAGGATTAGCTCAGTGGTTCCGGCGCCTGCCTCACAAGCGCAAGGTCCTGAGTTCAGTCCCCGGTAACCACATACAACGCTGGGCGTGGAGACTCACACCCACCAACAATCAATACCGCATACCACAGTGCCAGGCGTGGTGACTCACACCTGTAATCCCAGCACTCGGGAAGCCGAGACAGGAGGATTGCTGAGTTCCAGGCTTGCCTGGACTACACAATGAGCTCAGAGCCAGCCTGAACTACAAAGCAAGACCCTGTCTCAAAAAAAAAAATTATTAACATCTCTCACACTTGTTTACCTATCTTTCTGTCTTTTAATATGTATGAGCCATTTAAAAATAAGACACAGAGGGGCCAGAGGTTTAGCTCAGTGGTTTTAGTACCTACCTAGCAAGCTCAAGGTTCTGAGTTCAGTCCCTAGTAACCACATACCACAATGCCAGGCGTGATGGCTCATGCCTCTAATCCTAGCACTTGGCAGGCAGAGGCAGGAGGAGTGCTGAGTTCAGGGCTAGCCTGGCCTACAAAGTGAGTTCAGGGCCAGCCTGAACTACAAAGTGAGACCCTGTCTCAAACAACTAAAAAAAAAGACATATCGTAAGACTTTCCTGATAACTACTTCATTACAAGGCTTCCAAGAACAAGGACATTTCCTTTCATAAACACTTTACATTATCACAGTTTAAGATAATGGCATTTTTATAGGGCATTTTAATGTAATCATTATTGATTTAAAAAAGCATATTATTGCACCATAGTGAGCTCGGGGCCAGCCTGAATACAAAGGGAGACCCTGTTTCCAAAAAGCAAAAAAAAGCATATTATTAGTCTTCTGTGTCCAAGATTCTAAACCAGGAATTTCTATAATGACTTGTTTATATTTTATTATAATCTCTTTAAAAATATCTTTTGTACTTTTTTCTCAAATCAGAATCTAATGAATTATCATGCATTCATCAGGACAAAAGAAATTTGCAGATAAATAGATGATAGATAGGTAGATAGATAGATGGATAGATAGATCTCCATCAAAGAACCTAACATATAATACATATATTAAAAAATTTGAAGGAAAAACATACAGCAATACAATAATAGTAATAGGCTTCAATACCTCATTTGCAGCAATATATCAACCAAACAGAAAATCAATACGGAGGCTGGATTAAAGCACAAGGTAGACCAAATGAACCTAACAGACTGTATCAATCACTTTCCCATCACTAGGACAATACCTGACACCTGTAACTTAAAGGGGAAGAAATCTCCTTGTTTCACAATTTCAGAAGGTTCAGTCCATGCAAAGCTGGCTGCAAGACAGAAACGGAACAACAGGTAGGCATGGGGAAGGAAAGTTGCACCATGGCATCCCAGAAGCACAGCAAGAAAGAAGTGCCACAGTGGGAGATAAACCCCCCAAAGGCATGCTCCTAGCAACCCACCTCTTCCCACTGGGCCTATCTCCTGAGAGGGCACTGAGCTACGAATTCAGCAATGGTTCACTACAGTAATGATAAAAATCACCCTCCAAAATCCCCAAGAGACACAAGACACTTGGGGACTATTTTTAGATCTAAATTATAACATAGACATATTATATACAGAGTATTATTCTTCTCAAGTATACATAGAATGTTTTCCTGGATTAAGTCGTATGTTAGATTACAAAACAAGTCTTAACTTAAAAAGACCTAAATCCCATCATACATCTTTTCCAACCACAATGGTAAGAGACCAGAAATCAGTACTAGGGAGAACAACAGAAAATTTACAAATAAATGGAAATTAACATACTCCGGAAACAATGGGTCAATGAAGAAATCAAATTGGAAATCAAATTGTAAGAATACCTTACAACAAATCAGAAGAAAAACAACATATCAAAACTTAGGAAATGCAGCAAAAGTAATTCTAAGAGAGATTTATATCAATAAAAGCCTACATTTAAGGAAAAAAGGTAGTTTAGGAGACAGTGGAGTAAAAGGTAACAGCTTTCCTTCTTCCCCAGGAAATAGAGACAATAGTTTTCCACAACCAAAATAACCCTGAAGGTGCTCAAGGGCACACTAAAGAATTTGTAACACGACGGTGGAGCAGATATAGAAAATGTCTAATCAGAAAGGCTTAGAGGGGAAATCGACATACCTAGGATGGCAGTAGATAGTTTGGAACAAAGAAGAAAGATAGAGGCTGTCAGTACCAGCCAGGGAAGTAGGCACCACGGTGGTCCCAAAACACCAGCATCTTGTCCTTCTAGTATAAACAACAGCCGGGGACAGAGATGTGGCCACACACCTCTCCCATCACCAGGAAGCAGCCACCGTGAGCCAGCTCAGGAACACAGCTGCCAGCTCTCCACACCCACGCATGCCTTGACAACACCCCCCCCCCCCAACTACAACTCTCCCATGTGTGTCCATACTTCAGACCTAAACTCTGCAGCGGCACTTCGCCAGACAGCAGAGCCAGCACCATAGCAAGCCCGGGTCATTCTGAACAAGTCCATACTCTGTCAGCGCAGCCGCTACAGAGAACTAGACATGACTTCAGCTCAGGGCCTCTGTAACTCCACATGTGCCTGCGCTTTGGTTCTCATCTCCTCGGCCCCTTAAAATCAGCAGCACCTTGTATGTTATTAGTAATGTCACAGTGGGAGAGCTGCACCGGGCACTAGGGACCCCAAAGACGTGACTCAGCTCGTGTCTGCAGTTAAGACCTCAGCACCATAGCTGCCCCCCAGTTCCATCGTCAACACAGGCACCGCTGCCACCAAAAGAGCCCTCCAGGCACAACCCACTCAGAAGAGTGTTTTCTGTCACAGTGAGAGAGAAAGGCAGAGTTCAGGAGAAACTCCTCAATGAACACCAAAAGAAAACAACAGAACTATGTTTGACTGTGCCCTCCACAACTCATGTGTTAGCAGTGCTGGAAGGTAGAGCCACTAAGAAATGGGTCGTAATCCAAAGCCACTGCATATCAAAGCAAATTTCTCCACAACAAATAATGGAGGGCTGGAAATTTAGCTCAGTGGTTCTGGCACCTGCCTATCAAGGGCAAGGTCTCTGGTTTGATCCTTGGTACCCACATACCACAATATTGGGCGTGGTGGCTCACGCCTGTCATCCCAGCACTTGGGAGGCAGAGGCAGGAGGATTGCTGAGTTCAAAGCTTGCCTAGGGTACATAGTGAGCTCAGGGCCAGAATGAATGAATGAATGAATGAAAGAATGAGTGAATGAAACCCAAATGCTTCATTCTAAAACCAAGGTATTCATATAAAAATGATTACAGTACTGTTATGTTATATAAAATAATAAAGAAAATAAAAATAAATTAACCTGCACTTACCTTTGAAAATCTTTGTAGCTGGTGCGAGGGAGACAGAGAGAGGAGAGTTCTCATGTAGGACAACTTTCATTGTCAGTAACAGAATCACTGCTATTGATTGGCTCAGTGAGATCCTTTTCTTTTTCTGCAATTTTAACAGAGAACCTATCCAATGACACTTGCTTTTGCCACCTTTGGGGGAGTTTGTGGAAATGGGACATTGCATTGCCGTTAAACAGACGCCACAGCATGTAACGGTGGGCAGCAGGGAGGATGAAACGATTATTCAGAGATGAGACTTGGTCTGACCACCAAAGGCCCAGAGAGACTGTCCCAATGAGCTTATCCAGTGGGAAGGGAGTCACAAGGCAGCAGACCCAAAGTGAGGACTCTATGGCTTATACTGCAAGGAAATACAGGAAGAGAAACACTTTAGGTGTTGAGGAATAAGGAGGTCTGCTCTGTGACATTTTTTCAAGTTAATCTAAGCAATTTGATGATGGCCAAACCTAGCACGCCTCCCTAGTCTCTAACCATACCTGCCAGGGCCTATGTCCTTTTGGCCTGTAGACCCCTTAAAAGCATTTACTCCTCCACTCAAATCCCCTACAAGCAGATGCCTCACTCATGTGGAGAACAGATGGGAAGAATGAGGCCTAACTGGCCTCCTTGGTGAGCAGTGAGGAGAAAGAGAGCCCACAAGCATGCTTACACCCTGTAGGAAAAAGTAAAAACACCTGAGGTGAAGTTGTTTACCTGGAGAAGGAGCCTGGAAGGAGACAGATGAATCCCGTCAGACTCCAATTTATCATGCCATGTCAGAGTGAGAAGGTGACAGTGCACCGGACATTTCGGGCTCCTTGTCTAAGGGTGACCTGAGCCCCTGGCTCTCCCAGGTTTTAAGTTGTTACTGTGTCTCTTAATTTTTCTTCTTCGTCACCCCTTGGTTAGGCTCAAGCTCAGCTTGTAGGCTGGTTCCTACAACTCACACAGCTACAGCCTTTTTTGGGTGGTTCTTTTCTACAAATTTTAGACCATTTCCCACATTTTACACATCTCTTTAATCTGATTCGAAGTGAGGGAAGATACTGTGCCTACCTTGGAAGCACAAGGGCCGGACTTCCAACCCCAGTACTAAAAAAAAAAGGGCACTTTTCCAGGTGTCTTAATAATCCACACAGTAACGTTTTATAACACAGTATCTGAGGCTGGCTTTTGTTGCTGCTTTGGGTGTGTGTGTGTGATCCTGGAGGTTAAAACGAGGACCTTCTCACTGAGCTATACTTTTAACGCTTTTCTACTTTTTTCTTTTGAGACTGTTGCTAAGTAGCCTAGGCTAGATTTGAATTTGCAGTCCTCCCGTGTCAGTCACCTAGGCACTGGGATTACAGAGACACTTCTAATATGGACCTACGCAATGTCACGTTGTACAGCATAAATAAATTCAAGTTTGACTTATTAATTTTTAAAATGTCTTAAACACAGCCTAAGTTTATATTTTAAGGAGTTAGAAAAACAACAATTAACTAAGGTTAATAATGAATAATATATTTAAAAATTGCCAAAAGAGTAGATCTTAACTATACTCAAAAAAAGGTCACTATGTCAGATTATGTATATTAACTTGATTATTATGGATATTAGGTTACTAAACTTCAATGTAGCAATCATTTCATAAGGTATATGTATGTCAAAATATCGCACTGTCCACCTTAAATATATATAATTTAAATTCATAAATATTACCCCAACTGGGTGTGGTGGCTCATGCCTATAATCCCAGCACTCGGGAGGGAGAGGCAGGAGGATTGCTCAGTTCAAGGCTTGCCTGGGTTACATAACGAGCTCAGGGCCAGCCTGAACTACAAAGTGAGACCCTGTCTCAAAAACAAAAAATTACCCCAAAAAGATGAAAAATTTTCTATTGCAGCAGTTACTTTTTTTTTTTTTTTGACACAGGGTCTTTCTTTATAGTTCAGACTGGCCCTGAGCTCACTATGTAGCTCAGGCAAGCGTCCAACTCAGCAAGCAGTCCTCCTGCCTCTGCCTCCCGAGTGCTTGGCTTACAGGTGTGAGCCACCATGCTCAGCATTAGTGGTATGTGGTACTGGGGATCAAACTCAGGACCTTGTATTTACCAGGCAGACGCTAGAACCACTGAGCTAAATCCCTGACCCAAGCAGTTATACTCTTGAATCACTTCTGAAACCAATGATCAGAGCTCACATCTCACTCTGAAAAGATTACCACACACAGAGAATGCTGGAATCAATACAGCCACGTGCCATGTAACAATGTTTCGGTCAGTGACAGACCACAGATACAGTGGTGGTCCAGGAGACAAAACAGCAGAGCAAAGAGCTCTGGCCACTCAGCTTCTCAGGGCAAAGTACAGCCTGGAAAACCATCGCATGGAAAGAAACCCAAGTAAGAGGAGAGTACACAGGAACAACAGGGAACTGCAGAGGAGGAGAAAAAGGACCACGTGATACAGAAGAGGTGAGCACCGTACAGAGGAGAGGCCACAGCCTCTCACAGCGACTGGCTAGCTGCTGGCAGGCAGGCAAAGTGAAACCAACAACTTCTCTGCTCCCAGCACTCAGGAGGCAGAGGCAGGAGGATTGCTGAGTTCCAAGCTTGCCTGGGCTACATAGTGAGCTTAGAGCTAGCCTGAACTACAAAGCACAAGACCCTGTCTAAAAAAAAAAAACCTATGTTCAAATACATGCACAATAAAGCTATTGTGTAACTCGCCAAAACTTCAACTATAAAACCCTCAATTAATATAGAAGATTGTGGGCAGGGGATTTAGTTCATTGGTTCCAGTATCTGCCTAGCAAGCGCAAGGTCCCTGGTTCCATCCCCGGTAACCACAAACAAACCAGGTGTGGTGACTCATTCCCACCAGCAATCAGTACCACATACCACAGTGCTGGGCATGGTGGCTCACGCCTGTAATCCCAGCACTCGGGAGGCAGAGACAGGAGGATTGCTGAGTTCAAGGTTTGCCTGGGCTACATAGTGAGGTCAGAGCCAGCCTGAACTACAAAGCGAGACCCTGTCTCAAAAAAAAAAAATTGTGTGTGTGTGTGTGTGTGAGATAAGGATTAAGTAATATAACACTTAAGGCTTAAGTACTTACATGATACACAGCATTCATTAATATTTTCAATTTAAATCTAATAAAACCTGAACATTAATGTTCCAGTTAGAAAGTTTACACCTAAATTCAATATTATAAATAAATGCTTATAAGGAAGTTCATATTATAAAAATTCAGTGAGAGGTGTGGCTGAACCAGTGAGTTTTTCTCTGAAAACAGTGAAGAGATTTGAATGATAGGACTGTTTAAAGAGGAGTGGACACAATAAGCCAAGACAGTAGGGAAGCACAGCAACAACCGGAAACAGGAAACTACACCACTCCTAGGCCTGAAGGGACAAAAGAAAAGGACAGTCTCCTCCAGGACAGTGTAGGAGATCTTGGGCCTTCAGCAGAGGTTTAAGGACACAGCCAGTCTGCTCAGTGACCCAGCAGACAAAGAAGTAGGGAAATAAATTATGCAGCTCTTTCCTCTCACTTTCCCTCTCCCACAGGGCCGTCCGATTGACCAAACCTCAGAGAAAGCCTGAGGATTTAAGAGTTCAGCCTCTGGGAGCACACGGAGAACTGCCTAGAGTGACAACAGCGGTTATGCCCACAGTGGCCTTCACAAGTGCTTCCTCAAACCTGACAGGCACCCCCCCGTTCTAGAGATTGCCAAGTATGGATGCAAATGCAAAACTCTGCTCATAAAGGGCCTTTTAGTAATTCAATATAGTGGGAAATTTGGCTTCCCTCTTGGCTAAGGTATGGCTGGAGACTGAGGAAAAAACAGAATAGGGAAGTAGAGGAGAGAAGATGGTATCTTTGAAGACAGGTACTTTAAAATTCTAAGAAATGTGTGAGGCCAGAGATTTGGCTCAGTGGTTCCGGCACCTGCCTTGCAAGTGCAACGGTCCCGAGTTAGACCCGCAGTAACCACATACAGTGCTGGGCGTGGTGACTCACGCCTGTAATCCCAGCACTCGGGAGGCAGAGACAGGAGGATTGCTGAGTTCGAGGCTTGCCTAGGCTACACAGTGAGCTCAGGGCCAGCCTGAACTACAAATCGAGACCCTGTCTCAAAAAAAAAAAAAAAATCTAAGAAATGTGAAAAATTATCTTCAGAAAGTGGATCCCAAGATATACCAAGGCTCCTTCTGGTGCTTGGGGTTAGAGTTCTGAACTTGAGTGAGACATGCTACAGAAATTTCCCTCCTGAGGTAGATTCGCTGCTTCTGAGATCTGTCCCTCTGTTTTCCAGAGTGACTTGGCTTCTGCTTTCCCAGCATGACTTGGTTTCTCTCTCTTTTCAGGTCCGAGAAATTCAAGCACCACTATTTATACCACATCTCTTATGTGTCATAAAGCTCCTTTTATCATTAGCTATCAAAACAACATGGCACACTGGGCATGGTGGCCCATGCTTATAAAAGCAACACTCAGGAGGCTGAAGCAGAAAGGTTACTGTGAATTCATAGCCAGCCTGAGCTGCATCATGAGTTCAAGACCAGCCTGAACATAATGAGACCCTATCACGAAAACAAAATGTGTATGTGTGTGTGACTATAATACATAAAACTGACAAAGAAAGGGCTGTCTGTGCATGTTCCTCCTTCACTCAAGCCCTTCTCAGCATGACCAGGAACTCTACTATCCCAGGGGAGAGGGATTTCAAGTCCTGGTCATAACAGAAGAATATGCATCTCTGAGCCCAAGGTCTAATGTCCACAAGTACCGCCCCTCATCCTGTCAACCAGAAGCACATCCATAAAGTGAATTAAGGTTGAAAGAGAAGAGCCTGAAGTCTAGGTATTCCCACCTCTAAACCTCTTTTTAGAGTTTTTCAAAAGCCTACATCCAGGCAAAGTTCTCTTAAATTTGGGAGTTAGGTTCTTCACCAGTAAAACACATAAAAGGAACTCTGTGGTTTCTAAAATGTCTTCCAGCCTTACAGTGATCTTGAGGACATATCATTTAGAGCCAACTGTGGTGGTAAACCCAGCCACTCTGTAGCCTGAGGCAGGAAGATTCCAAATTCAAGGCCAGCTTGGAAAACAGCAAGACAATGTCTTAAAATTAAAAATAAACAAATGTATAAAAAGTAAAAAGAAAAAAGTTAAAACATGCCATTTAAACCACAGAACTTTTCCAATTGATAGCAATAAAGCTGTTTGAAAATGGATACAACAGTACCACCTAGTGAACAAAAGTTGGTACTAGCAAAAAAAATAATGCATGACTAAGTTTAATTTTCCAGAGTTATTGCTCAACTATTTGTAGGCTGCAGAGTTCCTGGAAAAACTAATAAAAGTTATGAATCCTCGCCGGATGTGGTGGCTCACGCCTGTAATCCCAGCACTCGGGAGGCAGAGACAGGACTGCTGAGTTTGAGGCTTGCCTGGACTACACAGTGAGCTCTGAGCCAGCCTGAACTACAAAGCCAGACCCTGTCTCAAAAAAAAAAAAAAAAAAAAGTTATGAATCCTCTCACCTCCAAAAGTTGCACAAGAAACAAACGCAAGTTTTCTGCGTACAATCTTAGAGAACATGACACTACAGCTCTCCTCATGCACACCAGCCAATTTAGGAATCCCCCCTAAATATATTATTTTAAAATATAGCTTAAAAAGGAAAATGACCCTAGCCAGGTGTGGTGGCTCGCGCCTGTCATCCCAGCACTCGGGAGGCAGAGACAGGAGAATTGCTGAGTTCAAGGCTTGCCTGGGCTACATAGTGAGCTGAGGGCCAGCCTGAACTACAAAGCGAGACCCTGTCTCAAAAAATACAAAACAAAACAAAACGAAAAAAGGAAAATGACCCTAAAATCATCCAGAATCAACGGATGCTATAACATGTCTAGTTATCTTTTTTAAAAAATCTACCCATACTCCACAGTTGCTATCTGGGGAAATATAGTCATACCTCAGTTCATGAATGCTTCTGTTTGTAAACAAAAATATGTGGCAAAATTCTGCATCTGTCTGAAAATTCTGCATCAAGTGACAAATATGGCCGTGGCTGTCTTCCCCACATAAACACTAAAGTAGCCATCTTCCTCCAAATCATAAAACAAATTAAGTTAATAAACCGAGGTGGGACTGTGCTTCGTTTTGTATTAGAGTAGGTATAGAGACCCTCAGCTTCCGGGGCAGAAGGCAGACCTTACCAGCATAAGGGCACCAGCTCTGCTTTTCACTGGTCTGTATCAGAACAGAGGAATTCACAGACCTCAAACATCAAACGATGCCTTTAAGAACTAAAAAGGCCACTTACCCTGTTCCAACCATCTCACAGGGTAAACACGTTTCAAATGATCACAACAGACTGTAAAATAATGACAACTAAAACTTAATTCAAATACAAAAGTAAAAAAAAAAAAACCCTGGGTAGAGCTAAGCTACATCATTCTGCTTAAGGAACTATGCATTCACTTATAGCCAAGTATATTTTAAAGCAATGTGGGGTACAGTTGTTCAGATCTTTTCACCTGGTTAATATTATTCCTGCACTACTATCCTAAGGAAATTACCTAAAAAGTTTGCCATGTTAATTATAATAGGGAAATATGTATGATTATGAATTTTAGTACAATAAGGTCTCACTTTGTAGCTCAGTCTGGTCCTGAACTCACTATGTAGACCAAGCAAGCCTCCAACTCAGCAATCCTCCTATCTCTGCCTCCCAAGTACTGGGATGACAGACATGGCCACCATGCCTAGCAATGTGTATGTGGTATTGATTGCTGGTGGGTGTGAGTCACCACACCCAGTATTGTTGTATGTGTTTACTGGGGATCAAACCAGGGACCTTAAGCTTGCTAGGCAAGCTAAATCTCCGGCCCCGTTGTCTAACTTTTTAAGAAAATACCAGCATATTTTCATAAGTACTTCTATCACTTCACTTTCCCAGTAATAGTAAGATGTCAAGTTCCTACACATCGCTGAACATATCTTGTGTTCAATCTTTTTTATTTTAGCCGGTCTAACAGAGGTAAAGATCACTGTGATTTTAATTTGCATTTCCCTAGAGACCAATGATGTCAAGCATTTTGTCATATTCTCATTTGCTTTTTGTATCTTTTTTAAGTGTCAGTTCAAATTTCTCAATTTTTACTAGGTTGTTTTCATAGTTGAGATTTTTTTTTTAAGTATTCTGACATGCCCTTCATTAGATGTTTCCTAAATACTTTCCAGTTTGTAGCTCGTGTTACATACTTGAGTGTTTTTTGAAGATCAGACATTTCTAAATTTTGGTGTAATCAATAATTTTGTTCTCTTACAGATGCTTTTGGTGCCATATTGAAGAAATGTTTAACCTGGGTACTACAGAACGTTTGTTCCCCCATAAAATTCCTATCTGCATCCTGTGTGTGATGGTATTTGAAGGACCCTGTAAGGCTATTCAGACCCCAGGCCTTCTATTAGTGCCCTTACAAGAGACCCTGCTCCCTCCTTCGACTTCCCTGCGAGGACACAGGGGAAAACAGACACCTGTCAACCAGGAGGCAGAGCCCTCTCCAGCTCTGAAACTGCTGGTGCTTCCATCTTGGACTTCCTGGCCTGTGGCATAGTCACAAACACATTTCTGCTGTTTGTAAGTCACCCAGTCTGTGATACTCTCTTAGAACAGCCCCAAACAAGAAAAGACACACAATGAAAAAGATTGTCCCCTAAAAGTTCTATAGTTTTACCTAGTACATTTAGGGATACAGGCAATTAGGAGTTTTCACATATGATGTGAGGTTTGGAGCCAAGTTCCTCATTCTGCACATAAATAATAGTGGTCAACACCATTAAGAGCTATGCTTTCTCCACTGTTTTCTTTGTTACCTTGTAAACAATCAGTAGTTCTAGGTTGAATTTGTTTCTGGACTCGTTTGTGCCCTGCAAGTTGATTTGTGTCTCATAGTTCACTGTCTTGAAGTCAGACAGCATGAGCCCTTCAAACCTGCTCTTTATCAACAATGGCTTTATATCTCTGTTAAGTTTGAAATGTTTGAAACAGGGTCTCGCTTTGCAGTTCAGGCTGACCCTGAGGTCACTATGTAGCCCAGGCAAGCCTCTGCCTTCCGAGTGCTGGGATTACAGGCATGAGCCACCACACGGTACTGATTGCTAGAGGACATGAGTAGCCACACCCGGTATTGTATGTAGTTACCAGGGATCGAACCAGAGACCTCACGCTTACTAGGGAGGCACTGGAACCACTGAGCTAAATCTCTGGCCCTGTCTGTACTTGCTTTTGACTGGGGTTGTAATGAATCTGTACATTTTTCAGCTGATTGACATTTTAACAATACTGTCTTCCAACCTAGGAACAAAGCAAATTTTTGTTTTTAGGTTTTCTTTAGTTGCTTTCAGCAAAGTCTTGTGCTGTTCAATGTTTAGGACTTTTATCTTTTATATCTCAGCTGTTCCTTAGTATCTGATATTTTTGATGTGCTATGATGGCATTCTTATTTTACTTATTTGTAACTGTTGCTAATGGGAACATGGTTATGGTTATTTTTAATATTGATTTTTTTGAGACCTGGCACCTTGTTAAATTCATTAATTAGTTCTAGTAGCTTTTGGCAGCACATAATTAATAATCTGCCCAAGGATCCTTATTCTGGTAATGTAATTTTGACATGCCTTTGGAGAATCATTTGTCTTCCCTTGGTCCATATGGCTGAGGAGGGCATTTAATCAAGCCAAAGACAATCACTGGGCCAACCCATCCAAGGAGTCCACACTAAACTTGGGACAAGTTTCTAGCTAATGCGCAGGAAGTCAGATGTTACCGATGTCTAATTTAAGTCTACTGGGGTTAGAGAACATGTTTTGTATGCCTTGAACCCTTCTGAGTTTATTAGGATTCTTTATGGCCCACAATGTAAGTTAGAATGGTAAATATTTCATATGCACATGAAAAAAACGTGTATTTTGCTCTTTGAGCAGTATGTTCTATAACTCTTGAGTTGGCTAGATGTTTTTCAAGCCTAATATATAGTACCTGTTAATTTTATACTTGTATTTTCTACCAAGTATTGAGTTACTAAAATCTTGATTTATAATTTTGAACTTACCTTTTTTCTAGCAATTTTACTTGTCAGTTTTAAGCCATTTTATTAACTGCTTCAGTGTTTACAGTCATTATATTCATTGACTCATCATTACTAAGGTGCTGTCTCTTCTCATTATTTTCCTTCAAATTCTCCTGTCTGACATCAATATAGCTATTCCAGCTTTTTAAAAATTAACATAACTTGGCCCAGAGATTTAGCTCAGTGGTTCCAGCATCTGCCTTGCGAGTGCAAGGTCCCAAGTTCATTCCCTGGTACCACATATCACAATGCCAGGTGTGGTGTCTCATGACAGTAATCTCAGCACTTGGGAGGCAGAGGTAGGAGGACTGCTGTGAGTTCAAGGCTTGCGTGGGCTACACAGTGAGTAAACACAGGGCCAGCCTGAACTACAAAGTGAGATTCTGTCTCAAAAAAAAAAAAAAAAAAGAAAGAAATTAGGATGCTATTAATATTCACTATCAGTAAAGGACAATGAACTGAGTTCAGCAAATTAAATTAGAAAATAAAAAGACTTATGGAAATGAAATGGCTCAGGTGCTATTTGCAAAGATACTTTCTACAAAGAAAAGGATTTAGCAAATAGTAGGCATGCTATGTTTTCTGATTGGAAAAATATTGACATATTAAGTACATGTTACTCTTTATGATATATATATATAAATGCTTCATTATAATATAAATTTCCTATTTCTGTCATTTATTTCAGGTTTTAAAATACATCGAACACACATCCACCTTGACAGTCCTGTCATAAAGTGGGTAGTGATATGAAGTTATCACACTCTATGTTCAATTTAGTATTCTTCAATTTACTATCAGTATAAAATCCACTAATATGTCAAAGTATATTTTTGATTAATGTCACCTTAGTTCTCTGCTAGTATCAAACATGACAACACAATAACTTAATAGAATTCCATTTATTAAGTATATTTAAAGTTCATAGTTTCCAAAAACAGCATTTTAATTACATTCAAATTGTACTCATGTTACCAACAAACTCATCATTTATATACAGGGCTAAATAGTAGAAAACATTAAAATTAAAACAAGTTTTAATTTTAAAAAGTTCTTCCAAATTTTGAACACTGTTAACAACTAAATGCGGACTTTTTTAAAAAGTACACACTATCAGGAAAATACAAGTTGTTCTAATAAGAAAAAAGTGTAATACATACAATGAAAAATAATTGACATAATTCACATTAGCTCAATTTACAGCTATGTCTCAAAATATTTTTAAAAAGCTAGTTACTAATACAGGCAAAATTCACAGCTGACATTCTAAATTAACATAAGGATATACACTGTTTTACCAGAAAAAGTAAAGGGTCTTAAGATTTTACACTGACCAATAATTTTTGACTTCTTTATTCTCAAATGGAGAACCAGAGATCTTAAAGAGTTTTCTTACTGGTCTTTAAATGGATTCATGTTCGTGAAATGCTAATGACTTAAATGTATCATGAGAAATATATATCAAACCTGTTCAACACATAGAGCTCAATAACAAGACATTTCTTTCACTTTTCCTTGTACTGCTATTTTCCCTTTTGAAAGTCTCTAAGAACACTTTATAGACAGTATCAAGTCAAATAACTCTAAGAACCCCAAGAAGTATATAACTTGCTATCAGCTGGGTTAATAAAAAGAAAAGAAAAAAATTATCCCCTATTAAACAATAAATGTAAAAAAGAGGTAAATCATATCTGAGAATATGTCAAGAAAAATTAATGAAAATAAATGGAAGAAGCCATGTGGGCCAGTGGTCTTTTCTGCATTTCAGTTTCAAACACACAGCAACCGAGCTATCAGTAACTACTGAGCACTTTTTAAAGCTTATATGAAGTTTTTTAACTTTTATTCAAACCAAATTTCTATAACCAAAACTAACATGTCATAATTACTGTGCTCATACAAGAGATAATGTGAAGTATGTTAAATGGGAAGGAAAAAAAGAAGGAAGGAAGGAAGGGAGGGAAGGAGGGAGGGAGGGAGGGAGGGAGGGAGGGAGGGAGAGAAAAGTAAAGAAAGAAGAAAGGGTACACAACACATCAGGTTAAAAGAGGCAGGGCCAGGAATAAAACTAGATATTTGATCTCATCTAACCAAAGCGATGGAGGGGTTCTGCCCTTTTTTCAGATTTTACTGCGTTTTATAATCACAGGAAAATAACATTCCTCCTTTCTTAAAATTCAGATTAAAAGCATTAAAATAAACAGACCTTAGCACACTTTATTTTTAAAGAGGTATCTTTAGAATTTGGCTGATGGCTTGTTTGTTAATGATGTTTCTTCAAGAGGTGACTCTTATGAAACAATCCCCAGAGGTGCTGACACATTCAGGCCTTTCCCACATTACAAAGTCATCGCTAGGAAGTTTAAGTCAGGGTTTTAAGGAAACGTTTAACTTCAAATTACATTCATTTAAAATACATTACTGCCATGTCAAATAATGAACCATTACTATTTTATTCCTAAATAAACATATTATTACCAAACATTACACAGTAATCCCCTATTGTCACTATAAAGATTTAAATGATCTTTTTCTCTTATATATAAAGATGGTGACTCTGAAGCAACATTCTGAATGAGAAAGGCCATTCAGAGATACATAACCTTATCTCAACTTTTAGAAGTCAGTGCATTCAATAGTTATAAATGGCATGATTTCTTCCACAGCTGAGTTCTAGAAGAAGAAAAACAAAAGATAAGTAATATGAACATCATCCTAAAGATAATAAATATCGGCACTATTCTAAATCAAGTTTGGTACAACCTGAGAGTCAATCGGTGGTGGATTTTTCACCCAGTGGAAGGCGTTCCCATAACTGGAGCAACTGTTCACCAACCTGAGGTTCTAGTTCCTGGATAAAGCGGAAGACAAACATAAAAAGAACTGAATTAAAATTTTATTTAATCAGAGCCAGGAATTGAGCTCATTGGCTCTGCACCTGCCTCACAAGCACAAAGTCCTAAGTTTGATCTCTGGTACCAAAATTTAAAAAAAAAAATGTATTTAGGGCCAGAGGGTTAGCTCAGTGGTTCTGGCACCTGCCTTGCAAGCGCAAGGTCCTGAGTTCGATCCCGGTAACCACATACAATGCTGGGCGTGGAGAATCACGCCCACCAGCAATCAATACCACCTACCACAGTGCCAGGCTTGGTGGCTCACGCCTGTAATCCCAGCACTCGGGAGGCAAAGACAAGAGGATTGCTGAGTTCGCGGTGGCTTCCCTGGGCACCATAGTGAGCTCAGGGCCAGCCTGAACTACAAAGCGAGACCCTGTCTTAAAAAGCAAAAAAAAAAAAAAAAAAAGGGCCAGAGATTTAGCTCAGTGGTTCCAGTGCCTGCCTAGCAAACACAAGGTCCCTAGTTCCATCCCCAGTAACCACATACAATAATACCAAGCATGGTGGCTCATTACCACCAGCAATCAGTACCACAAACCACAAATGCCAGGCTTGGTAGCTCAAACCTATATTCCCAGCACTCGGGAGGCAGAGGCAGGAGGACTGCTGAGTTTGAGGCTTGCCTGAGCTATGTAGTGAGCTCAGGGACAATCTGAACTACAAAGGGAGACCCTGTCTCAAAAAAAAAAAAGTAAAAAAAAAATCACTAAGTTTTTATCAGATCATGCTAAAATTACATGGTACAAACTGTTCTAATTTTTAAAGTGAATAAAGTTGACTTTCTGATTTAAGACTGTAGTTAAAGTACAAATATCTTAACTTTTGTTACAAATGCCAACAGATTTCCACAATGTCCTTCTGGAATTTTACACATATTGAAATAATGGATTTTGTATTAAACAAACATCAAAAGCACCTAACATGAATTTCCACAGGTTTACAGTGAAACCTACCATATTATGTTTTATAATTTTTTCACCAAGAAACTATCTTAAGTGATAATACATTCTAATCTTAGGAATTATTTTATTTCTAATGGTTACTATAAATATTCCTATAGAAATGCAACGAATTCCACTTTATAGTTTTCCTGTGGCATAACCTTTGATGAATATTTTAAAAGAAGCCTGGGGCCTGGGATTTAGCTCAGTGGTTCTGGCATCTACCGTGAAAGCACAGTAACCACATACCATAACGCCATGTATGGTGACTCACAACCACCAGCAATCAGTACCACACACTACAGTGAAGGAGATGGTGGCTCATGCTTGTAATCCCAACACTCGGGAGCCAGAGACAGGAGGACTGCTGTGAGTTTGAGGCTGCCTGGGCTACTACTTAGAGAGCTCTGGACCAGCCTGAACTACAAAGCGAGACCCTATCTTAAAAAAAAAAGCAAGCCACTAGTATCTAAAAGGTTATTTATATAATTAGTTAAAATGACAGAGAAGTTAAATACTGTTTCATTTAGACTTCTCAAATCACCTTATGACTGCACTGCTTTGATTGTACATTAAAATATCCACAATGAAGCCACTTATGAAAAATTTTATGTATGCAATGACAGTAGAAAAAGAATTTACAAAATGCTAAAAAGCAGTAAGACACATTTATAAGTATATTTTTATCAAAATCACTGTTTCTATATACATATGGAATATATAATTTGTAGGTCTTTTCCTCTAAGCATTAAATAATATCAAAACAAAATAAAATCCAAAGGAAAAGTAAAAACCATAAAAACCAGCATATACCTGCCCATCTCGGCTTATCTGTACTTTCTTGTTATCATTCCAAGGATTCAGTAAATGGTGTGCAAACTGAAAGGGAAGACTTTCTTTCCGTATCCACTCCACCTTAAATACTCCCCCTAATCCAGCAGAGCCCCAATCCTGGCTCTTCTCCCTTCCTATCTCAGAAGACATCCTTGAAAATCCCTGTAGATAAAATGAAGGAAACAAGTATAAATTTATATTTTTATATATAAACTCTGATAAATTCTAAAAGCCAAAAAAGCTATTTAATTATAAAGATTTATTACCTAATTTTAGGTAATTTAATGTAACTTTCCTTTTTTTTTTTTTTGCAGTACCAGGGTGTAATTTTAAGTATTGAGTTTCTAATGCATCAACAGTTATAAGCCCATATTACATAAAAAAATACAAACATCTCAGTTTTGACTGATTGATTGAGACAGGGTCTCACTTTGTAGTTCAGACTATCCCTGAGCTCATATGTAGCCCAGGCAAACCTTAAATTCAGCAATCCTCCTGCCTCTGCCTCCCAAATGCTGGGATTACAGGAGTGAGCCATCACACCCAGCACTGTGGTATGTACTACTGAATACTGATGGGTGTGAGTCACCATACCCAGTATTGTCATATGTGGTTACTGAGGATCGAACCAGGGACCTTGCACTTGCTAAGCAAGCACCAGAACCACTGAGCTAAATCTCCAACCTCAAAGTTTTTATTTTTAAAAATTTTAACATCAGTAATAAATTCATATTTTATACATTCCGATATACAATAAGTCAAGAAGAATTAAGAATACTTAGTTTCTTCATTGTCAATACTAACTTTTTCAGCCTACTTAATTTATCAAAAAGTGAAGTTTCTCTTTTAATCCACTGGCAAACCAGTGAATCTAAAGATGTCTTTAAAAAGAAAAACTATTGGGGCCAGAGGGTTAGCTCAGTGGTTCCGGCGCCTGCCTCGGAAGCGCAAGGACCTGAGTTCGATCCCCAGTAACCACATATAATGCTGGGCGTGGAGACACACCCACCAACAATCAACACCGCATACCACAATGCTGGACGTGGTGGCTCATGCCTGTAATCCCAGCACTCGGGAGGCAGAGACAGGAGGATTGCTGAGTTCGCGGCGGCTTGCCTGGGCACCATAGTGAGCTCAGGGCAAGCCTGAACTACAAGGCGAGACCCTGTCTCAAAAAGCAAAAAAAAAAAAAAAAAAAAAAACTATTTATGGAAAAGGCTTTAATAAAACAAGGTAAAAATCTAGGTCTATCATCCCCTTGAAGACATATAAAACAGTCCTCAAGTCAAAGACAGTCTTGTCCTCCAACAAAATCAAGAGCCAGCATTGTTTTGTTTTTTCTGTCTGGTATAATCTGTAACCAGAACAAGCCCATTCTTCTGTTTGAGGATGGCTCACCTGGAAATGTCCAGATCCTTGAACAGAAAATACCAAGTAAACCATGCTGCTTTCCCAAAAAGCTCGATTTAGTTTTCGCTCATTACTTGGGGTTGTAGACCAGATACCCTTCTGCTGAGAAATTTCAAGGTTTCTCAGATTGCTACTCTTCATTATGAAGTACCGAACAGGCATATTTGGTCTTGGTGAAGGAGATTTTGAGCCCTATAAAAGAATGCGCAACTTCCTGAAAAGTAATTTGATGTTTCAAAAGTAGTAAGCTCTATTAAGTAACATCTTCATAAAACAACGTATTCATAGAAACATAAACCAAAATATTTAACATACGTGAACAGCCCCATCATGCCTGAAAACTGATTTAAAGATCAGTACTAATTCAAACTTCATTGAAGTTAAATTTAGAGCCCAAAATCAGCACTGATTTTTCTTTTTTCCCAAGACAGGGTCTCATTTTGTAGTTCAGGCTGGCTCTGAACTTACTATGCAGTCCAGGCCAGCCTCAAACTCACAGCAATCCTCCTACCTCTGTCTCCTGAGTGCTGGGATTAGAGGCATGAGCCACCTTGCCAGGCACTGTGGTATGTGGTTAACAGGGATTGAACTCAGGACCTTGCGCTTGCCAGGCAGACACTGGAACCACTGAGCTAAATCCCCAGCCCAGTACTAACTTTTAAAGCAGTTTTTAAAAAAAATTTTTTAAAGACCCTGGATTATCAACTTTGATTCATATTCCAAATATAGTAACAGAAAAAATTTTAATAAACTTTGATATTCTGAAAGCAGAACTAAAATTGCTCCAGCTTACTACCTGGAGAAAATTTCTAGGTGACAAAAAAGACAAATAATCCAGTAGTCTCAGAGTTACAAAAAGACTGAAATGTAGAGAATAAGGTCCCTAACATTTATCCAGCAGTGTACTAAATAGAAAGAGATCACACAGAGAGCTCTGGAGAAAACTCAGAGAGGTTTCCACTGACCTGAAATGAGTAATGAACAAAATGTACTCAGTGTAGGAAAAGATCTGAAGCAGAGCAGAACACCAAATAATTGTGAGAGCTCACATTTACCTGGGAGTATTTCATGTCATCCTTGGCTAGAAGACAGACCTTCTAATACTTAAGATCACTGGCCCACAGAAGGGGCACAGCTTAGAGCTAATGTTAAATTAATACCAGAATAAGGATTACTCTGAACCCATTCTACTAGTACATGTAATCACACATCAAAAGGATTAAACTATACAACAAAACAAAGCTTAACGTAAATTAAAGGACTACAAAAATTACCTAACAACCAAATAAGTTTATAAAAAAGTGAAAAAAAAGCTGAAAAAGATATTCTATTACCATGAAAAAAGTAATCAATAGAAACAGACTCATGTATGGCAGATTTAGCAAACAGTATTAAAGCAGCTACTAAAAATAAGTTCACAACGTGCAAGAAAACATGAACACAATAAAAAATAGATATTTTATAGACTCCAATGAATTTTTGGAGATAAAATATTTGAAAGACTAATCTACATATGAGACACTAAAAATATCAGTGAACATAAAGACATAGCCAGAAGATTTCCAAAATATCCACCAGAAGACTCTTAATCAAATTCAGTAAAGGTGCACAATACAGAATCAATACACAAAAAACATTTGAATTCTTATAAACTAATAAAGAACCCACTGAGAAAAAATTAGGGCAAAAAAAACATTCAAAATACCACCAAGAAAATTTAAATACTTAGAAATCAACTTAGAAACTGAGAAAGTAAAAGCTGCCTACAATGAAAAACAGTCCTCTGAAAAAGGTACCTGACAAGGATATCAGAAATTGAGAAGGTATCTTCTGTTCCTGGATAGGCAGAACCAATATAGTCAGAATAGCCACACTTGCAAAACTGATGCACAGATTTAATGCAATCTCAATCAAAATGCCAACAACGTTTCCAAAGAACTGGAGAGAACAACCATAAAACTCATATGGAACCAGAAGAGACCCAGAATAGCAAAAGCATATCCCAAAGAGCAAAGCAAGAAGGATCACGATCCAGGGCCTGAAATTGTGTTACAAAGCTACTATGATTAAAAACAGCATGGAACGAGGGCTGGAGATTTAGCTCAGTGGTTCCAGCGCCTGCCTCACAAGCGCAAGGCCGAGTTTGATCCCGATCCCGGTAACCACATACAATGCTGGGCATGGTGACTCAAGCCCACCAGCAATCAATACCACAAACCACAGTGCCAGGCATGGTGGCTCACGCCTGTAATCCCAGCACTCAGGAGGCAGAGACAGGAGGATTGCTGAGTTCCAGGTTTGCCTGGGCTACATAGTGAGCTCAGAGCCAGCCTGAACTATAAAGCGAGACCCTGTCTCACACACACACAAAAAAAAAACAGCATGGAACTGGGTGCAGTGGTAGACACCTGTGATTCCAGCACATGGGGAGTGGCCATGCAGTGACTTCCGTGCCTGCAAGCAGCTAGCTAGCCCGACACCAGGCTCAGGCCAGATGACCGCGGGAGCTCCACTCCCCTTGGGTGAGTCGGTAAGCCCAGTGGAGGCTGCGCAGTGACTTCTGCCACCTGCAAGCAGCCTGCCCGCCACCAGACCCAGGCCAGCTGACCCAGGGAACTCCATCCACGCTGGGGTGGGTCTGGGTAAGCACCGAGGAGGCCCCCAGTGACTTCCACCACCCGCAAGCAGCCTGCCTGCCACCAGACCCAGGCCAGCTGCCCCATGGAACATCCATTCACCCCAGGTGACTCTAGCCTACCCTCCACTGGACTCAGGCCAGAAGCCTCATGGGAGCTCCATTCCTGTTTGCACCAGTCTGGGTAAGTGCCGCTTAGGTTTGTACAGTGATTTACAGTGTTCGCCAGCACAACAGATATGAGAAAAAATTCAAGAACCCAGGCACAAAGATCACCACCACAGGGAAATTCAGGGAAAAGGGAAATGGAGCAAAATGAAGCTCAATCTCCAGGACTCTCTGAACTGGTAACAAAAGCAGATCTACTAAAATGGAAATCTGAACTGATCTCAGAGAGGAAAACAGAGATGTTGGCCACAGTGAAGGACTTCATTAAAGAAGAGATCAGGAACATCATAGAAGCTCAGATAACAAAAGCAATGGAACATTATGAAGAGCTTCAAGCAGAGGTCCAGGTGATCAAAAACGAGAATGAAAGTTTGTGAGGTAGGATGAATGAAGCTGAAAACCAAATTTCAGACCTAGAAGACAGGCTCACAGTCAATGAACAGGAAAGGAATAACTTATGGAAAATGGCAAGAGACCATGAGAAATCAATCCAACAGCTCCTAGATGACTCAAAGAATAACATAAGGCGGTTTGGAGTCAGTGAAGAAGCAGGAGACAGTGCAAAAAGACATCAAAAGCCAGGCGTGGTGGCTCACGCCTGTCATCCCAGCACTCGGGAGGCAGAGACAGGAGGATTGCTGAGTTCAAGGCTTGCCTGGGCTACATAGTGAGCTCAGGGCCAGCCTGAACTACAAAGACCCTGTCTCAAAAAAAAAAGACATCAAAAAACTGTTTACAGGGCCAGAGGGTTAGCTCAGTGGTTCCGGCACCTGCCTCACAAGCGCAAGGTCCTGAGTTCGATCCCCAGTAACCACATATAATGCTGGGCGTGGAGACACGCCCACCAACAATCAACACCGCATACCACAATGCCAGGCGTGGTGGCTCACGCCTGTAATCCCAGCACTCGGGAGGCAGGGACAGGATTGCTGAGTTCGCGGTGGCTTGCCTGGGCACCACAGTGAGCTCAGGGCCAGCCTGAACTACAAAGTGAGACCCTGTCTCAAAAAGCAAACAAACAAATAAACAAACAACTGTTTACAGATATAATGGCAGAAAACTTCACAGAGAAAGGAAAAGAATTGGACGTACAGACAAACAAGGCATATTGGACTCCAGCAGATGGGAAACTGAGGAAAGAGGATCAGTGCAAGTTCAAAGCCAGCCTGAACTACATGCCAGGACCCTATCTCAAAAAGACAAACAACAACAACAAAAAAAACAGGATAGTGCTAGCACAAGAATAGACATGATGATCAATAAAACAAAACAGAAGATGTAAAAACAACCCCAAGTACATTCAACCATTTGATTTTTGACAAAGATCCCAAAAACAGTGAAGGTAGGAAAGATAACTTCTTAAACAAATGGTGCTGGAAAAAGTGTCTATCTACATGCAGAAGATTCAATCTAGATCCTTATTTCTCACCATGTACTAGAATAAAATCAAAATGGATCTTAGAACCAAACGTTAAATTGGAAACACTTAAATAGCTGGAAAACAAAATAGGTGAAATTCTTGAAGTCACAGGTGTAGGCAAAGGCTTTCTGAACAGATCTCAGCTACAGTTCTGATAATCAACAAGTGGAATCACAACAGATTAAAAGTATCTACACAGGGCTGGGGATTTAGCTTGGTGGATGCAGTTCCTGCTCACAAATGCAAGGTCATGAGTTCAATCCCCATTACCAAAAAAAAAAAAAAAGTATCTACAGAGCAAAAGGATTAACAGAGTAGTAGAGTGAAAAGACAACCTGCAAAGTGGTAAAGAGCTTTTTCCAGAGATTCCTCAGAGGAGAAATATCGAGACTACATAAAGAACTTTTAAAAAAAAAGAGCCCCCAAAATCCCTACATAAAAAACCGAATCAAGAACTGGGCAAGCCGGGCATGGTGGCTCACGCCTGTAAACCCAGCACTCGGGAGGCAGAGGCAGGAGGATTGCTGAGTTCCAGGCTTGCCTGGGCTACATAGTGAGCTCAGGGCCAGCCTGAACTACATGGCAAGACCCTGTCTCAAAAAAAAAAAAAAAAAAAAAAACTGGGCAAGTGTCCCAGGCGTCATGGCTCACGCCTATAATCCCAGCACTCGGGACACAGAGACAGGAAGATTGCTGAGTTCAAGGCTTGCCCGGGCTACATAATGAGCTCAGGGCCAGCCTGAACTATAAAGCAA
>PVIC010010788.1:0-42732 GCA_004025085.1 Thryonomys swinderianus
TGCTTAGGATTTGAAGGAATTTGACAATTTTGTTGTAGTTCCTAGCCTGGCAGGTGGTAATAATGTCTATGCCAGCACTGTCAAAATATGAAAATTAAAGTGACGATGGGTTTTAATGAAATCCATTTGACAAATATAATTAAGGTGTTTTAATATGAAGTCCTGTAATAAAGACTACCGGTGGACTCCCTGAGGTCCTGACTAATTGTGTAGATTGCTTTTAAGCTTTGAATAGTTTTATTGGATAATGAACTGTTAAGAAGTGTTAGATCTTTCTTAAGCAGAATTTGGTTTGAAAAAGAAGAGGAGAGACAGGCCTGAGGTGTGGCATTTTAAACATAATTAGAGGAGAGATTTAAGTTAACATCTTTGATCTTGCTGTCAGTTTTTGATTAGAGCTGTAAATGCTTTAATCAAGTGTAGTGTAGTCATTACATTTCTAACTGTTTTTTAAACTGTGAAATTACTGAGACATTGACATCAATTTTAACACATTCTGAAAATTTGCAGCAGAATTGGGTTTCTCTACCAAGTGTTTGCATCAGAATATCAGATTATACCTATTTACCAACCTTAAATATAATGGAAAAATTATATTATGATAAGGAATAGTTTAGTTTCCATCATGGTTAGCCATGGCAACAAAGCAGAACAATTTCTTATTTGTTATGCCCTTTAGGAATGTGTTTAGGAATTGGAAGCACTCTCGTAATCTGCTCTCTTAAAATGCAGGGATGAGGACGTCATCTCAAACTATTTCGCCAAATAGCATTTCTAATATATGTTTTAACTTGCACTTTTCAAAGATCTATTGTTTGTCTGATGGACCACTATGATCATCTGATATCTCATTTGGTTTTTATATCCCCATGGCTGGTACATAGTAAGCATTCAATAAATATTTGTTGAATGAGTTGAGGAATCAGCTTGCAGTAACCAAGTATATATTCTGCTTGAATTCTTTTCCCGGAATTCAGTAAGATCATAAATGCAGTGAGGAAAGGCACATTTCCCTTCCACTCTACCACCTGTCTTAATCTACTTACTCATTACAGGGTATAAATGGGTATATCTTTGGTATTTCTGACTAGTTTCAGAATAAAATCACTAAAATGATGAGTTAAACTAAAACTGTGTAGGATTGTCCTTGGTAGCAATCAGGATCCCTGGCATTTCACCCAAAATTGCAGAAGTGAGAAGGATATTTTAAGGACTTGTGCCCCGGGCCATTCATTGACTCTAATAAGAAAGAGTCCACACTAATTACATGGTCTTGAACTTCCTGCTTGTGTATTATGTATTGCCCAGGCTATGAAATCTGGAATTTAGAAGTGTAAATTCTAAGCTCTGGCTGATATACCATTTAGAAAATCATGTTTCTCTAGAAGATGTAATCCAACCCTGAATGGAGTAAACAACATCAAAATTCCTCCCAATTCTAGAATTCCAAATGTTAGTCCTGTGAGTAAGTCCCTTCCTCACTTTCATCTTTTTTGCCTCTCTCAGGTTTAGTGTTTTCCCCCTTTCACTTTCCCTTATGTTCCTACTTTTCCTTTGCTTGATCTTTCCAGCATTCATCCATCCAGGCAGCCATCAGGAAGTAGATATGTGATGTGAGGTGAGGTGACATGACGTGACGTGATGTGACGTGACGTGACGTTATATGGAAGGCATGATATAGAAAAGAAGATCAAGTAGAGAAATGGTGCTTTTTGTTTACCTGGTGGCAGTGTATTCCTAGCATGCGGAATGGGTACAGGAAAAGGTAGCAACTTCTTATCTTCTACTTTGATTTATGTCCCACTTGAAAAGTGGAAGTATCTCAACCTGAATGCCTTTCAACATTTTACTTTTTTTTTTTTTTTTTTTTTTTTGAGACAGGGTCTCACTTTGCAGTTCAGGCTGGCTCTGAGCTCACTATGTAGCCCAGGCAAGCCTCGAACTCAGCAATCCTCCTGCCTCTGCCTCCCAAATGCTGGTATTACAGGCGTGAGCCACCATGCCTGGCGCCTTTCAACATTTTTACCTGTATAGTTTGCTGAAAACATGGCTTTCTTGTAGGTTATCCAACTATCTGCTGCATTATTTTAAATATGTATGTCAATAATTTCAAGTCAGTATTATGTCCATTAAAAAGCCACAGCAAAGAAGGGAATTAAACAGTGTTTCCATAGTTCCTTACTTTATCTTCTAACATCTGGAAAGAAATCCGAGGCACACAGTAGGGTCTCTCTCTTGGTTGTCAGTGCGCTCTTGTGTTTTAAATGATATCCAAAAATATCAACATCATGACAAGGCAGACCAGTGTGTGTGTGTGGAGGCAAGAAGGCCCAGGTGGGCATCCAAAGAAGTAGCTTCTTGAAAACTGGCCAGGATGAGAAGCACATTCATGGAGAGTGTTATATTTTTATGCTAGTGTGTCCGACTCTTTGACTTGTTCCCCTATTTTGTACTAGTATGATTTTTACACTTTGCCGTGTGGTATTTGTTTTCATATAGATCTAATATGTATTTAAGCTGTCAGATGTTGGAACTATACTTTATTCTTTTTTATTGATTTTATTGGTACATTTTATACATACATTATGATCACATTCCACATTGAGAATTTTTACCTCTACCTGATACATCTTGATTCTCATTTTCCCCCTCTGTCTTCATAGTGCCTTCCATATAGTTGACTCTCAATAATGTTTTATCGTCTTGAATTCTAATCCTACCTATGACCTAAAACTCACCTCCTCAGTCAAGGTACTTTTCTTTCTGGTAACGTACATGCATATTGGGATTCCTAAGAAAAAGTAGAGATTCCACGGAATGAATAAAATTCTGTAAACTTTTCCCTATTTTTCAATGGGAATACTATAAACCACATAACTCTCCAGCCTACACCAAATGTCATAAAATTTTTTCCAACAGGCCTATTGGAATTTTCACTTTCCAAATAGCCATCTAGTGCTGTGAGATCATGGTGAAAGACTGGTAGAATGGGGAAGGATTGTTCAGGTGTGATCTCTCCTGATTGCCTAGATAGAATCAGAGCCAGTCTACTTATAAAATCATCAACATACTATTTCCCACTGCACTAGGTGTTCTTTTGAAGTCTCTCCTACCAAGCTTTGACCTCATTTCTCAAGATGTGGCCACATTTTCTAAATATGAGTTTTTGGCCAATAGAAAACAGTCCTAACACGCAAAATGTTTTTGAATATTATTTTCCATTTAGCACTTAAAGACACCAGTAACATAAAATCTGGGATGCAAACCATGTAGTTGTCAAGGCTAAAAGTAGGCTTTCCCCATAGTTATGATACCGGCAGATTTAGATCATCAGTGCAGAATGTATAGGTTCTCGCATAAGCATTTTTTGTAAAAATACTTCCATGTTTTCAGCATTGTTCTGGAGGGAATATTGAGGGTACACATCAAATACACATCTGGATTGATCTCATATCCTCTTGGGAGGAAGTTGAAAAGATTTTCTTCCTTTGTAAGAATTAGAACATAAAAGTTTTGGAAAAGAAAATCCACTTGAATGATACGCTTTTTCATTCCATCTTGCTCTTTCTTTCTCTCACTGAAGAATGAAAGTTAATGGTTTGTGCCAAAGTACACCTCCATGAAATGAGAGACTCATTGATAGATGTTGTATATGATATTCAGGGGTGATCCTAGGACATAGTGTGATTCTTTGTTACTGATGTCAGATTTCTGAGAACCGTTCTGACACCACTAACTCTAAAATGGGCAACAACCATTATAAGTCCATATAACCCTCTTTCTGGTCAACTAACACTGAAGTTCATAAAAATATAGACAACATGCCGGGCCTGGTGGCTCACGCCTGTCATCCCAGCACTCGGGAGGCAGAGGCAGGAGGATTGCTGAGTTCGAGGTTTGCCTGGGCTACATAGTGAGCTTAGGGCCAGCCAACTACAAAGTGAGACCCTGTCTCAAAAAAAAAAAAAAAAATATATATATATATAGAGAGAGAGAGAGAGAACATGAGTAAACAACTCAAGAAAAGGGTTAAATTTTCCTATAGTAATAAAGTTAAAAATAATTTTTAATTCATTATTCTGTTCTATTGTTTAAAATCTGTTGTTTTATTCTTTGTTGGGGCCTTCACCACTCTCATCCACTCAATGATCTTTTTATTGCTGTTGTTGCACTCATTGCTGTCTCAGTACTTTAAACTTCCAACTTCATAATACTGTTTTTTAATATGATATTTTGCTTTCAAATGAACTCAGTATGCGACAAAAATCCCCCAAAAGATTGTCTAATAACAATCCTTGGCCTGGATGAAATGTGTAATGGCTTTGAATTTGTCACTAGGTATAATATATATCTATAAGATAATCTGTTTAATCATTTTTAGAACTTTGAGGGCTTTGGTTTTATTTGCTGTGTATAACAGATATTTTTCTTTAGCTATTTGAGGTTTTTTTGTTGTTGTAAGGTTTCAGTCACTTTCCCTCCACCTGAAGAGGAGAATGGGATTTGCCAGTGATAAATGGGGAAGTTGACTAGCTAACTAATAAAGATTTGTCTTAATCAAGTATGATTTGTCAGAACAGGAGCGCACTGGGGTCAGGGCGCGCGCAATGAATTATACAGCACTCACAGGAGGAAAGGACCCGGCAAGAGACCTCATAAATATGCTGCCATTACCCACTGCTAATTCGTATTCAAAGAGTGCTCTGCACAGCCGGTTTCTAGGTTGCTGAGCTGTTCACCAGCTTCTCAAGCTTCCTGCTTGTGATAAAAGGAATTTTCATTCTATTTTGTTACCATCTGGGCTC
The DNA here is from genome assembly GCA_004025085.1 of Thryonomys swinderianus. Classification (NCBI taxonomy): domain Eukaryota; kingdom Metazoa; phylum Chordata; class Mammalia; order Rodentia; family Thryonomyidae; genus Thryonomys; species Thryonomys swinderianus. The sequence continues at coordinate 4,806 of PVIC010010788.1, forward strand.
TTAAGGTGTGTCAATTCCCAAACTAAATTGGTACCAATAATTTAGAGCATGGCTTATTACATATATCATGTACAGCATTAATTTAGTACATACTTTGGAGCTCACAATATGCAGGACTCAAAAAGAGGATGTAGGTGTGTAAGTCACATTTTATATCAGAAAAGCTTTCAGAAGCTTTCCTATGATCTCTTCAAGTACTGTCTCTTTAAACTCAAACATGGCTACAATGGGAAAAGCCATCTACCTTTACATGAATTGTGTCTTCCCAATAAGGAGTTCTCAAATTAAAATAGCTCTTCCTGTTTACCTAAGATTGATTTACATTAGATACACAGAAAATATTTTCTCGTGTTTCTGTTAGGTCTGACTTCTAACCTGTGATTCACACTATTCTCATTTGTTTGTGTGACTGGTTGCTTTGATAGGTTAAATAACTCTTTTTTCTAGTCTTTATAAATTCTTTTATTAGAAGAGGTTATATTTCTCCTCTTGATGTTGAGCATTTTTAAGTACTGCTGTGCAAAATCTGGACCACATTCAACACCAGCTGATCTGTTGTATTGGACTCTATTGAGGTGATGTCCTCCCTGGTTCCAGAAAGTCAGCATGGAAGTGGTTCCCTCTCATCTTTATGCTTAAGTGATCTATTGCATGGTTTTTCAGTAAGATGTTCTTTCTGACAGGCTAGAATCTCAAAGTCTTAATTGGACAGAAAAGATACTGGCTTCATCTCTTAACAGAATAGCCACTCTGGTAGTTGATGTCCTTTCTAGATAAAATTGATATTCACATTAAAATAATAATAATGCTAACTTTAAAAAATGATCATACAGTATGGGTACATTGAAGAGGAGAGGACACTTCTGTTTGGATGTTGGTGTCCCCAAAAGCCCAGGCACTGAAGGTCTCATCACCAGGGTGGCACATTTGAAGGTGGTGGAGGATGTGGTAGGCAAGGACTAGTGAGAGGGCCTTAGGCATGTCCTAGGACCCCAGCCCCTTCTTCATTCTCTTTGTTCCCCAGTCATGAGGTGAGCAATTTGTCTGAGCACCTACTCCCCACCATTGCTATATTGCATCTACCAGAAGCCTACAATCTTTTGCATCTCTAAAACTGTGACACAGAGAAACCCTTTCCCATTCCAGGTTATCTCAGGTATTTTTTTTATAGTGACAGAAAGATGATTAACATAGAGGAAGTGAATGGACTTCTAACAGTAAGTTACCTTTCTACTTCCAAAGATAGACCCTCCAGGAAAGAAAAGGCTGAAATAAAAAGTTAAGAAAGTTCACGTTATCCATTGCTGTTTCATCAAAGGGAAATTTATAGCCATGGGATTATTATCTACATGTCTGAAACTCCTCTAGATCATTGGCCTTGGCCAGAAACAGGAAACAAGAACTATCCTCTAGATCTCCTATCGTTTAGAAATTGCCATGGCACCATTTTTACAGGTTAGTGTAGCCAAATGTTGAGAATTCCACAGTGAGGGAGTATCCTAACTTCAGGTAAAAAATATAATAATGATAATAATAATAATAATAATAATAATGATAAATGCACAACTTTGTGAATCAAAGGCAGGATAAAGACTTGGGAATATGGTTGGGACAAGGCTTAGTGTGTGCACACAGCCTGCCTCCACCCCCTCCACCCTTGGACACCATGAAGAAATGCATGATGTGGACAGACAGTGGGTAGTGAGAGAAGCAGGAACTATACTTCAGTCTTCAGAAATGAAGATTCTTTCTATCCACAGTCACTGCTGGTGTCAGTGAGTGTGCAGTTTGTACAGATCTCACAAAAAAACAAAATACACAATAGGAAAGAGACTTCAGGACTCTGAAATTGAAGGTAGAAAGAAAATGAAATATCACCAACTGGGTCATGATATGGGAGGCTCTTGGGTCTTAGAAAATTCATCTTGCTTTTTTTCCATTCAAGTTGAAGAAATTTATTTTTGATTGTTTTCCTTGTGTCTCTCTACTGTATAATATTTATAACATTTAAGAAGTCATATGATGTCTAGCTTCTACTTTTGTGCACGTCAGTGGCCAGACCATCTGCCTAGGGGTCAGTCAGCTTTGGATTTTGAATATTGGCCAATTTTAGGTAACTTACTTAAAGCTTTTGGGCCTCAGATTTCTTGTCTTTAAATGTAGTTAATAATAACCTACTTCATATGGTGGGTTGTGACAATTAAGTGCAGTATCTATTAGTCACTTAGGACAGTTGCTGGCATAAAATGAAGGAATCAATAAATAAAAGCAAAAAACAAAAACCCAAAAAACCCTTCCCCTGGAGGGAAACATTCATTGCAGTATTTTATACACAAACTGTAAGCAATAAACTTTTGCTGTATATACATTGAATCAATGAACTCATTTTTTCATCCCCAAAGGTTTAAATCTACATGCCTTTTCCTCCTACAAACAATCCCATCCCAACTTGTTAATACTTTCCTGAAGAACTTTGGTAAAATACTGAATGTTAGTGGTTCCCTAGTAAAGCCTATTCAGATCTAACTTAAAATTATTCTTAGAAATATGCTCATAAGTTCAATTTAGAGCCTTGCTTATGAAATCTAATAAATTCTCACTTGTGTTTAGAAACAATGGGACCTTTGTTGTATTCTGTATTTGAGAAACTCTCAATGCCATAGTGCTTACTAAGAAAGGCAAACAATGGAAGATTTTTTTGTTTTGTTTTAATGTTTTACTAACAGAAGTCTCTAAGACCATATTTAGTTATGTACTATCCTTCTAAGGTCACACTGCCATTTCAGTTTAAAAAACTGAATAATTCTTTCCTGTGCTATGTCTGACATTGACCAGCGGTTACCATCTGATGAGCTAGATTGTCAAAAATCCATATTTATTTAGCCTTTTCTTTAATGCCATAAGGGTATCATAAAGATTAGCAAATCTCTAGCTGTTTATTTAAGGAGAACAGTAATTTGGGCTCAGTTTGGATCTCTTAGCACGCAAGTCACATCACCTTGAGGACATACTCATAAGTGAAATAAATAGGTCACAAATATGTAAATACCGTATCTTTCTCTTGTATGAGGAACTGAAAATATAAATGAGTTCTAGAATGTATGATAGATATTGTAAAATAGAAAATATCCTAAGGAAAATGGGGATAGGAATAAGAGACAAGAGGAAAGAAAAATTGTGATAGTAAAAAAAAAAAGGGAAACAAAACTTATGTATATAGAGGGTAGAAGGTTGTAGGGTGGGTAGGTGAATGGGAAAAAATGAGAATTAAGTTGTGTCACATACTAGTACAAATTCTCAATGTTGAGTGTGATCATAATGTATATATAAAATGTACCTTTTTTACAATAAAAACTCTTCCAGAGTATACCATAGTCATGTTCTTTTTTAAAATCATTTCTCCATTTACTTCCCATTGTCTTGAGTTTTATTAATTTTTATCTCTCAGAAAGTCATCACCTAAAATATAAGACTCTTCTGCTTTAGAATTATTCAGAATAAAGTCTCTCTATCTTTTTGCTAAATGTAACATCAATTCCCTTTGATTTTAGGATTACTCTGGGGAGGGGTGTGTGTGTGCATGCCCATGCATATAAAACTTTATTTACAAAAACAGATTGCAGCCTAATTTTGTCTATAAAAAGGCTAGTAGTCCATCATAAGTTTAGCATGACTTATGGAAAGTTGTTTCAGTATACTTGCCTGTACCTCACTGCTAGACATCCTAATTTAGTTAGCCTGTAGTAAGTTCTATACGGCTGTTTATTAACAGTTTTATAAATGATTTTGCTATATTCTACCAAAGAGTCTATGATATTCAAATTTGAGTCATCTCATTCATGCTTTTGAAGCTTATAAATGTAAAAAAAACAATTAGAATAATAGCTGGAAGATGAAAAGTGGAGAATTGAAAAAAATCAGTTGTCAAGTTTTCATTGTCAACTGATAAGAGAGCCCAGTCTATAGACACAGGATAGCAAATAGATCTTATCCCATGTACAAGCCCCAATCAATTGGAGTTGATTGCCCGGAGCATTTCCAGGAGTGGGCTTGTTGTGAGATGTGTTCAGGGGCACTGTGATTGATTAGTGATATCTGCCAGGTAAGAAGCAGTAGTAGGTACAGTATGTGTTTGACCTTGTTCTCAGGGCTGGATAAATAAACAGAAGAGATGATGTTCTGTTGAGAAATTAGGAAAACTGTTTTATCCTTCTGAACTTTTACTTTCAAATTTTAATCACTTCTTTAATTTCTAATCCACCTTTAATGTTAGTTTTCTCACCTCCTCCATTTTCTTTCTCATACAGATGAGAGACACCCTGCCTGATATTTCTCAAATGTTTTCTCATGTTTTAGGTCAACACTTTACCTGTCTTTTTGTCTGTGTCCATTTCTGTCTGTCTATTTGTCTGTCTATCTATCTGTCTCTCTCTCTTTCTCTTTTCTCTGCCTCTCTCTGTTTTTGAACTGAAGATTGAAGTGAAGGTTCTTGCACTGAACTACACCCCCAGCATTTTTTTTTTTCCAATTAGGAGACAATATCTCACCAAGTTGCTAAGTAACCCATGCTGGGCTTGAACTTGAAATCCTCCTGCATCTGCCTACTAAAGTGCTGGGATCACAAGCATATACCACTATATCCAGCTCCACTTTGTGTTTCTTGATGCTCAAATTCATCAACACTTTATGTTAGTGCCTGTCTACTTTATAAACTCTTGGATTTCAATGTATATAATATATTTTGATCATATTCACTCTTCCATTACCTTCCTTTCACTTTCCCTAAGTGGAAGTGGGACATGGCTCCTCATTCCCTTCTTTTATCTAATAATAGTCTTCCTTCTACTTTCATGTCATCTTTTTTTAGGAGCCATATACTACAGAGAACCATAATATTTGTCTTTCAGAGTCTAGCTTATTTCACATAGTATAATGATCTCCAATTCCATCCATTTTCCTATAAATGACAAAAGCATTAATGTGCAGACTATTCTTTGTCTGTAGTAATTGTGCTGTATTTCTTCAAGATGAATAACTTTTTAAAAACTTTTTCAATATATTTATGCTTCATTTTCCTATTTTAATCTAGGTGCCTGCTTTCTTTCTATATGTTCAGAAAAGTCAAGATACAAAGAGTTGGTGGATAAAATTAACATTTTAATTTATAAACCACTGTCAATATTTGTCCCTGTCTTGAGTTGAGGGTAAAAATTAGATTTTTTAAAAATTGTAAAATATATAAGAAGAAAACTTCTTTCACATGACATATAATATCCTGTGTGAATCAAAAATAGCTATACCGAAGGCCGGAGGGTTAGCTCAGTGGTTCCGGCGCCTACCTCACAAGTGCAAGGTCCTGAGTTCCATCCCCAGTGACCACATATAATGCTGGGTGTGGAGACTCACGCCCACCAACAATCAACACCACATACCACAATGCTGGACGTGGTGGCTCACGCCTGTAATCCCAGCACTCGGGAGGCAGAGACAGGAGGATTGCTGAGTTCGCGGCAGCTTGCCTGGGCACCATAGTGAGCTCAGGGCCAGCCTGAACTACAAAGTGAGACCCTGTCTCAAAAGCAAAAAAAAAAAAAAAATAGCTATACCGGGCTGGAGGGTTAGCTCAGTGGTTCCGGCACCTGCTTCACAAGCGCAAGGTCCTGAGTTCAATCCCTGGTGACCACATGCAATGCTGGGTGTGGAGACTCACGCCCACCAGCGATCAACACCACATGCCACAGTGCTGGGCGTGGTGGCTCACGCCTGTAATCTCAGCACTCGGGAGGCAGAGACAGGCGGGTTGCTGAGTTCGGGGCTTGCCTGGGCTACATAGTGAGCTCAGAGCCAGCCTGAACTACAAAGCGAGACCCTGTCTCAAAAAAAAAAAAAATAGCTATACCATCCTGTACCTCACAATATATACAAAAATTTAATCAAGATGGATCAAAGACCTACATGTAAGAACTAAAACTGTAAAACTCTTAGAAGAAAATTCAGGCATAAATTGTGAGGGCCTGGCTCTAGCAATGGATTCTTAGATACGACCAAAAATAAAAGCAACAAAAGAAAAAACAGATGAGCATTACAGACTTTTTCATATAAAGTGAAAAGACAACTAATCAAATGAGAGAAAATATTTACAAGTCATATTTGACAAGGAATTAGTGTCTATTATATATATATATATATATATATATACACACACATATTTATAATTCAAGAACAAAAAGACAAGCAACTAGCACATTTTTTAAAAAGGACAAAGGCCTTGAATAGACATTTCTCCAAAGAAGATATACAAACAACCACTAATCACAGTATGCTTATGCTTCACATCATTATTTGATATGCAAATCAAAACCACAAAGAAATATTATTTCACAACCACAAGTGTGTTGATAATAAAAACAAAGGAAACTAGAGTTCTCATAAAGTGCTAGCAGTAACATAAAATGAGGTAGGCTCTTTGAAAACAGTTTTGCAGCTCCTCAGAAATTTAAACCAGCAGCTATAGGATCCAGCAGTCTACTCCTAGGCATACATCCAAAAGTACTGACAACAGATATTCAAATATTTGTGCAAACATTACTATGCACAATGACCAAAATATAGATACAACCCTAATACCCAACAACAAATGAAGAGACAGGCAAAATGTGGCATACCTGGACAATAGAGTGCTGTTCAGCCATACAAAGGAGTGATATATGCTACAACACGAATGAACCTTGAAAGCATTAAGCTAACTGAAAGAAGCCAGGCACAAAAGGGTTATTCATTGTATGATTAATTTATATGACGTCCAAAACAGGTAAGTCTCTAGAGACAGAAAAAGCAAATTGATGGTTGCCAGCAGGTGAAGGGAGAGTAAGGAGTGACTGCTTAGTGGTCGTGGGATCTTTTGTGCATCATGAATATGTCTAGGGACGAGAAAGACATGATAGTGCCCAACACGCAGATATGGTAAATGCCCCAATTTTACACTTTAAAATAGTTCTGTGCTATGTGAATTTTACCACGATAAAAAACATCTAATAACTCTGTGACATATTTTCAGAGTGATACGTCTAGTTCGTATTTTCCAAGTGATATCACCTCAGTAACTTTTAGTATTTAAACATGATGATCATAAGCTATATATGTCTGCTACTTGTGTATTTACAGTTTGATATGCATTTTGGCTACATATCCAAGTCAGAAGTGGAAAAGGGATGCCACCCCTGACATCATTTTCCTCTTTTAGTTTTGATTCAAATTAGGAATAGAATGAAGACCAGAAAAAAAAATCAAGAAAAGAAGGGTCAAAGGCTGGAAATTCTAGTTATCTTTTATTCACATTTGGCCCTTGAGTTTTATGTTTTCTATTCATTTCCATTTGAGAACACTAAACCTAGAGCTAAGTAAATGTTTTATTCCATGTATTTACTCCTGTATATACATGTGCATGTGTGTGTGAAAAAGAAAGAAAAACCCTGAATGTCATCACCTAATTACCTGCTTTGCATATTAACAATCATTTGAATGGATTAAATTTTCCATCTCACTTGACTTGATTGTGAAAAACAGATTCACTTGCCCTTGTGAATAGAGTGGAGCAAGGGTCGATGGGGTGAGCACCTCACCACAGGCATTTTGATGTGTATGAGATTCCACCACTTTTAAAATATATGTTTGTTTATGTATATGTGCATATGTATATATTTATGTGCCTATGTACATTTATATATAAAATATATGTTCAGGTAAAGGCCCTAAATTTACAGAATATCTTGTAGTCTCCACATAGGACTATGATGTTTAAGGACTATAAAGGTGTCTCCTGTCCCTCTCTTGCTTTTGTTTTTGCAAAATTCTGTCTTTTTGTTGTTGTTGTTGTTACTGTACAGGAGATCGAACCAAAGGCTTTCACACTGAGCTATATCTCCAGCCCTGCCTCCTTTTTCCGTTTTGACACAGGTACTCTCACTAAACCACTAAATTACCTGGGCCAGGCTCAGACAGGATCCTCCTGCCTCAGCCTCCCAGAGTACTAGAATTGCAGGTGTATACCACCACATCCAACTGTAGAGTCCTTTCTAAGTAGTGCTGTTTTAACTGTGTAGTATGAGATGCTTTGTCACTCACACTATATAGTAATTATCATGGTGATCAGAATGATGATGATCTCCTTCACACACACTACCTTAAATCCTACTTTCTTTATCTGAGCCATTATTTTTCAAGCCTAAATGTGTGGGTTTCTAAGTTCAGTGGTTCCTAAGAACAACACTTGCCTGAGCACCTGCGTGTTGGACACTGCACCCTAACACACCGCATGCTGAGAAGAATAAGACCCAGCCTCGACTTCAAAGCAATTTTCAATCTAGCGAGAAACACCACACAAGTGAGGCATCACAGACCACTCCAGAGCTACGTGGGGAGCAAAGCAGGGCTTCAGGCAGAGTGGGGACAGACTGGGTGGCACCTGTCTCCCCAAAAGAGGGCAGCTGTCCCTCCGCTCTCGCCTGTGTCTGTCAAGTGGAAATGGGGCCTCAGGTCTGCCAGATAGTCCAGAGCGCAAAAGAAACTAAAAGTAAACTTTCCCATCTTAGGAACTCTTTTTGTGGTTGCCTACCTGTTCAGAAATGCTTAAAATATGCAGTATTTCATAAACACAAAATATGCTTCCTTGCCGCATAAGTCCAGCAGCTCAGCCTGTAGCAGCTTCTCAAATAAGCCCATGATCACAACGCTGGTCTGCCAGTGATGGAAATGTGTGCTGAGTGCACCCAGGGAACAGATAGTGATTCACTCTTACCCTAAGGAATTCTAAAAAGATTTTGTAATTACTTTTGGTCACTCATCAGCACCTTCCTTGGTTTGTGTTGTTGTTTGGGAATGAGCGTTCCATTGACTGCGGAGGCGGCTGAGGCTGAATGGGTCTCCCTTGTCTGTTGAGTGAATGCATGTTTGGTAAATTCCAGTGTGAGCCTTCAGAACATGTTTTAACAGCTCTGCCCATTCAGACTTTCTGCTGCTTCACCTCCTGGCTTGTACCTTCTTCACTGAGTTGTGAAAAGGGGACGTCCTTCCTGCTGTTCTGGCCTTGTTTCGTGGAATAGAATGGATTCATTCACATTTTTGAATGGAGCTGTAATTAACATGGTTCCCTTTGTTTGCCGCCCTCGATTTGCATAGTACCTGCTCATTCCGGAGCATGATTATTGGTCACACAGCTTTGCTGACAGACGTCTGAGGGCTTTGAGAGTAGTGTTTCTTAATTATCTGGCACAAACCAGATAACGAAGGGAGGTTGTACGGCCAGGACTTGGATAAAAGTGTCACTGATAACTTTTTAAATTGCTTAATGATAGGTGTGATCATCTTAAAGTAAATAGAATACATACTCAGCTGCTAGGAAACTAATGTTAAATCATAACTGTTTAAAAACACACACAAATAAACCTTGGCCCGACATTGTCGTTTACCTTAAATTTATGTGAATATAATTTTCTTTAATAATGTCATCTTCAAACCAGGTGGGGTGGCACATGGTGATAGCCTCAAAGTGCAGGAGGCTGAGGCGTAAGGACTGCCACGAACCCAGCCTGGACTACGTAGGAACACCCTGTCTCAAAATACCATAAATAGAGAAGTTAATAATCAAGGTCTTACGAATATAATGCAGGTACTCTCAGAGGCTGAGTAGCTGCCATCTGAAGCACCTAGGGGGTGAACTGGAGACTCTGTGACCTGCTTAAGAGCATTTAAGTTTGATTTGGGGTTGGGTTTCTGTGTTTTCAATAAACATTGTGTGGGATGGGGAGCAAGAATGCATCTGTGACCAGGACACAGTCCCTGTGCTCTAGCTTCCTTCTCTCCTCCCCGGAGGAAAAGGAGGCTCTCAGCATGGCTCTCAGTCCTAACATCTTAGAGCCAGAGTGGACACCACAGATTATCCAGTGAAAGGCTCCTACTCTATACTGAAGGAAACAGGCTGAAGAAGAAAGATGTTCTCCCTGAATTTAACAAGTGATCACTTCCTTTCTTTTGAGTGGGTCTTAAGGAGAATTTAGAAACCATTCTAGAGATGATTATATGTCTGCATCAGCCATTACTGTGGTTACCATCCATATGTCACCACTGGGCCCTGGAAATGTGGTCAGTACTGAGAGACTGAATTTTTAATTTAATGGATTTAAATTTAATAGTCCCACTGGGCACGGTGGCTCACGCCTGTAATCCCAGCACTCGAGAGGCAGAGGCAGGAAGATTGCTGAGTTCAAGGCCTGCCTGGGCTACATAATGAGCTCAGGGCCAGCTTGAACTACAAAGCAAGACCCTGTCTCAGAAAAAAAGAAAAAAAAATTTAATAGTCCCAGGTGGCTATTGAGTGGTAGAATGGACAAAGGAGCTCATGGATTAGTTTCCATCCTTAACTTTTCATATCCTCCTCTGAGGAAATGTTACACTGTTTCCCATGTAATGTAAATGCAGCTCAGCAGTATTAGTGTCCAACACACATATGGGATTGGTCCCCGGCTTCCCACAGATGCCAACCTTGTGGATGTGTGGGTGCCTTATATACAGTGGCAGAGACCGTAGGAATACCCCACATCGTACCCCTCATACATGTTAGATCTTCTCTGTGTTATTTCTAATACTTGACACAGTGTGAATGTTTATTGTTATGTTATATTGCTTAGGGAATAAGGACAGGAAAAAAGTATCTACATGTTCAGTACAGACATAGATTTTTTAAAAATATTTTGTGGTTTACAGATGAGAACCCAAAAATATGCAGTTCTGTTTATTTCCCTTTCATCTTTTTTACTGAGATGATCATATGTCTGATGCTTGCATGTTATTTTTATTTTAAACTTTTGTTTTTAAAGAACATAAGAGAAAATGAAATATTCATATTTATCCATAGATTTACCATTTCTCATGCTCACTATTATTCTCTATAGACTCAAGATTCCACCCAGTATCATTTCCTTCTGTCTAAAGAATTTCCTGTAACATTTTCTATAACAGTTCTGTGTGATAATTCTTTAAATTTTTGGTTATCAAAAGAGATCTTTATTTTTGAAGGGTATTTTTGAAGGATATTTTTGGTGGATGTGAAATACTACCATGACTGTTTTTTTTCTTTTCAGCACTTTAAGATATTGTTCCATTATCTTCTTGCATTGTTTCTGGTTAAAATTTAGCCTTTATTCTTATCCTTGTTCTCTTATATATCTCCCCACCACCAACTGCTTTCCTTTACTTTCAACCTTCAGAAATTTTACCATGATTGGGTGTGATTTTAATTGTACCTATCTTGTTCTGGGGTTGATAAACTTCTTTGGTCTGTGGTTGATTTTTATGTAATCCAATTTGGTAAGTTTTGGCTCTCGGTCCTTCAAATATTTACTTCATCTCATTCTTTGTCTCTAATAATCTCTTTATCTAAGATTCTGTTTACATGAACCACTGGCCGCTTCTCACCCTCAAGGAAATTACTGATGACATGTTTCTTTCTTTTTTTTCTTTTACTTTGTTTTAACTTCTTCCAAGTTTCAATAATTTCTATTAGGCTACAGATTCTCAGTGAGGAATATGATCATAATGCATACCTAAAATGCATCAATAAACCCAAATTATTTTTTGAAACCATTAAACTATATTCATCTTGGATGATCTTTTCTCCTATAGTGAAGGATATTTGGTTCATCTATTAAATAAATTTCATGTGTTATATTTCTTCATTCTGGAATTTCAGTTGACTACAGAGTTCTATATTCTTTCTTGAACATCCCACCTGTTTACCCATTATGTTTACCTTTTCCTGTAAATTCTTTAACAGTTGTAATAGTCACTCTCAAAACTTTCTTGGGTAACTCTTCTAACTAGGATCTGCTGATCTAGTAACACAGGTACTTTTTCTTTTATTATTCTTTTGTCCTTGTTTTTTGTGTCTCATAACTTGATAGTATTCTAGCCACGGTATAGAGTATTAAAATCTGAAATATAATATGCTGATTTCTAACTGGAAGCAGAAGTTCTTCATATGTTTCAAGTTTCAAATAAAGGAAATTTGTGGGAGAATTGTCTTTTCCATTGTGCCCCATTCCAGTATCAGATATGCAAAAGATTCTTCATGCCTGAGTGGCCCCAATACTGAGGGTGGTTTGTCTGCTCAGTGAGTGAACCAGTGGCAGTGCCCAAGGGCATGCACAAAGTGAGAACCAGTGACCAGTCACTTTATGAGCAGTGATCTCTTGGAAAAGCTATGGCTCCCTATTTTTCTGAAGCAACAAGTTTTTCTCCTTTATTAAATCTAGTGACTAGAAGTTCCCATGCCATGTCCAAACTTCATTACTTGAAACTGTTAGGAAATATGTCCTTCATGTGTCTGGCTAGCATCTTCCAATCCACATATGAAAACATGTGCTTCAAAGTACCTTTTTTTTGTGCTTGCTTCGGCAGCACATATACAAAATAGCTTTTTTTAATACCATTGCTGTGTGTTCCTGCCCTTCACAAGAGTCCCCATGGGCAAACAGTGCCTGGTGATTGTAAATGTCTTTCACCTCCTCTTAAAATAGTTACTGAAGGGCCGGAGATTTAGCTCAGTGGTTCCAGTGCCTACCTAGCAAGTGCAAGGTCCCTGGTTCAATCCCCGGTAACCATATACAGCAATACCAGGTGTGGTGACTCACGCCCACCAGCAAGTAGTACCCCATACCACAATGCTGAGCATGGTGGCTCACACCTATAATCCCAGCATTTGGAGGATTGCTGAGTATGAGGCTTGCCTGGTCTACATAGTGAGCTCAGGGCCAGCCTGAACTACAAAGCGAGACCCTATCTTAAAAAAAAAAAAAAAAATTGTTACTGAAGTGTTCAAGTGCCAGGAAATAAACTTACTTCTCTTAGCGATTTAAAGAAGACCCAAGTGGCTTCCTTCCTTTAAAAGAATTTGTTGAGAACCACATCCTTACCAAAGTTTGTAAAAGAAAAGTTAAATACAGTGGACCAAGGAAAAGTGATTCTGGGTCACTAGAGAAATAACAGTTCATTGAGAGCTATAATCCCAGGATGATTCTCAAGACTTTTGTGGAGAGGATCGAAGAGCAGAAAGGAATTCTTTCTAGAAATGTACCTGTCATCTCATACTGACATGTATAATTTCAGCACACAAAACTTAGTTTTTCTTTTCTTATGTTTCTTTCCATTGTTTCTTAATCTCAAGATATGTAAATATATTAGCCTAGGACCATCCTGAACTACCAAGACCCTGTCTCAAAAAAAAAGATATATAAATATAGCATTTATAAAATTTATACTTTCTCATACTCCTTCAATAGATTGTCATTAAAAATTTATCCCCATTAAAAAATCCTAAGTTAAGGGAACTAAAAATTATTTTTATTTATATTTTGAGTCTCATGTAAGAAAAACCATGTGATATTTAAGCATCTGTGATTTATTTCACTTACATTACGGTCTCAAGCTACATCCATTCTACAAGTGACTCAAGTTTATCCTTCTTTATGGCAGAAATGTACTCTGTTGTGTAAATTCCACATTTTGTTTATACACTCATCTGTTGATGACATAAGAGGCTGCTTCCATGATTTGGCTATCCGGAATTGTGCTGTTACAAACATGAGTATGTATACATCACTGTAATATGATGTCTTTGACTCTTTTGGAAAGATACCTGAAAGGAGAATGGCTAGGTCAAATGGAATTTCTATTTTTAGTTTCTTCAGGAATCTCCACACTGATTTCCATTGCGGTTGTACTAGTTTACATTCCTTCCCACAGTGTAAAGGTAGATTGCAGGAAGTAGGAAAAAAATCTTTCCCCAAGGGGAAGGGGACCAAGGGCTGGACGGAGCGGAGGGAGGGGTGGGACGAATTCAGCTGTTCTCTGTACATGCACCAACTCCACACAAGGGCTATAAATGGCAAACACATACAAAGCTGGAAGACAGGAAGGAAAAGGAGGTGAAAAAGGAATTATGATGTATTATGTGCATGTGCCAGACCCCCACAAGGAAGGTAAACATGATACTCTACTCACATATACAAAAAAAAAAAAACTTGAAAATTCTAGACTTATTATAGCATATTTGCCATTGTTTTAAGTCTGTGAGTCTCTACAGTGGTTTTTTGCATGAGTGCATATATCTTAAATTATTCAAGAAATGTGAACCTAATACAATAATCTATACTTTAAAATCCCTCTAATTTGTCATCTTTCCTTGTTTGACTTGCAATAAAAAACAGTAATAACTTTCTTTGCATGAATTTTTTTTCATTCATTAAAAGTACCCATTCCTAGTGCCAGGCATGATGGCTCACACTTGTAATCCCAGCACTCGGGAGGCAGAGGCAGGAGGACTGCTGAGTTCAAGGCTTGCCTGGACTACATAGTGAGCTCAGAGCCAGCCTGAACTACAAAGCGAGACCCTGTCTCAAAAAGGAAAAAAAAAAAGTACCTATTCCCAATTAATGTCTGTCCTGGTATTTTCTTTATTTAGCCTTCATGTGGAAGGTAGCAGAAAAAAAAAAATTCTGCTCCCAACAAATGCCTGGCATCTGGGTGTTAATACTAAGATGTATACACTCTTGCCAGTATTCATTCTCTTGCCAAGTGCAGTTAACACTTGGGATGCTGAGCTGTTTCCCCTATAGAGAAGAGATTGTAGGAGTAGCTTATAATACCTTAAAAAGCCCTGTGTCTTTCTCTCTTCTTCCATCGATTGCTTCAGTAGCAAAGGATAGTTACATTCAGAATAATATTTTTCCTCTGCCAAACTTGACAGGATCTTGGGGAGCCACTTTCCAATGTTGCCTTCTCCAGTGCCATACTTGATAGACTTTGAGGGCAGGAGTACATCACAAACCTTTCAGTAATTCATTTTTCATGTTATTTCATTCTTTCATTCCTCATCCTTCCTTGCATCCTCATTTGGGGCACTATGCTGACCACAGACACAGTAATAATATCTTATTTCCTGTTCATTTGAAATCACATAATACTTCCAATCTTGCTAAATATTTAACCAATAGTATTTTGCTGAAATAATGACAGGATTAATGATGCTCATAGTTATTAGAGATTTTAAGTTTAAATGAATTAAATTGTCTTACTTAGGACTGGGGATTTAGCTCAGTGGTTCCAGGTCTGCTTGGCAAGTGCAAGGTCCAGAGTTCGATCCCTAGTACCACATGTCACAATGCCAGACGTGGTGGCTTACTCTTCTAATCTCTGCGAGTTTGAGGTTTGTTTGGGCTACATAGTGAGTTCAGAGTCAGCCTGAACTACAAAGCGAGACCCTGTCTCAAAAAAGGGAAAAAGAACAAAAACTAAAGTTGTCATACTATACTGATTAAAGGAATGCAGTGTAACAAAAGTAGTATGACAAAATTGAATAGTGTAATTTTTATACCGAAAAAAAAGAAAAGTTCAACTCTAGATCTTCCATCTTTCTTCATCTTCTATTTTTATGAAGCTTCAGTTAATAATAATAAACTGAAGTAAATCTAAGAGGAGTTACTTTTCTGGGGATATACTGTACCAGGGAAGAGGTGTCAAAGACTGTATGGTATCAAAAGTACATTTATAGTATTGTATGTAACTTTTTTATTAGTTGGATATTATATTATGCAAGTAATATGCAGTGTTTTTTCTGATGTGCCATGAAACACAAACTCTGCCAAAGAATTTGTCTCTGCTAAATCTTTCACTACCAACACAGAAGCACATGTATGGTAAACTGTGTCGCTGGTGCAGAGCAGGGATTCGGGGATTATATGTTGAGTGCTTTGAATCTTACAGTGTGATGTTTGCATGGTTCCTTATAGCATCTGGATTTGTACTTAATTTAGCTCATTTAATTATTACATCAGTTCTTTGAGAAAGACAGAACAAATGTATCTGTACTTCAAGACATGGCTAGGATAGGAGCAAATCTCAAAGTCTAATAGTTGTTGATTTTTTTATATCAACCACTTCAATCAATTGATTCTTACTATAATTATAGACTAGTCACTTGTATTTTATGGAACCCTTATTACATCCATATGATATATTAGTTCTGTTAATAATATTTCTGTTTTAAACTAAGCATCAGAAACTGAGGCACATGAGAGCTAGCTAAGTTAACATGCCAGCACTAAAACTCAGGCCTAAGCAGTGTGACTTCACAGCCAGAGCACTCCACAGCCTCATCACGCCTCTAAAGGTTGTCCTTGTCAGTGCATGAGCCAAATCAACTATGTGGTGATTTCTTAATGACTTCATGAAGTTATTACTATAAAAGGCACTCCTTGAATGTCTTTGTAAATTGATAAGGCAGAGGTGATTTTTTGTTTGTTTGTTTGTTTGTTTGTTTGCTTTTGAGACAGGGTCTCGCTTTGTAATTCAGGCTGGCCCTGAGCTCACTATGGTGCCCAGGCAAGCCGCCGCGAACTCAGCAATTCTCCTGTCTCTGCCTCCCGAATGCTGGGATTACAGGCGTGAGCCCCACGTCCAGCATTGTGGTATGCGGTGTTGATTGTTGGTGGGCGTGTCTCCACGCCCAGCATTATATGTGGTTACCGGGGATTGAACTCAGGACTTTGCGCTTGCGAGGCAGGCGCTGGAACCACTGAGCTAACCCTCCGGCCCCAGATTTTTTTATAGTTATGAGTAAAGAGACATACTTGAGAAGAAGGAAGATGGAGAGAGAGAGAGAGAGAGAGAGAGAGAGAGAGAGAGAGATGAACAATGAATCAGTCAGATAAGCTGACCACATTGTAAGAAAGGCAAATCAATATCGTTCATTTACAGAGGCATCTCCTAGGTAATGAATAATGAGTCCAAAAACAGTTTGTGCATCTCCTAGGTAATGAATAATGAGTCCAAAAACAGTTTGTGCGAGGCCTCTGGATATTTATGCAGTCAGAGTGTGCAGTCAAAGGAGAGTTTCCCGTCACCATCCAGATGAGGGGACCGTGGCAAGGAAAGACGTCCTTGGAACTCAGCAGTGTGGCTTGGTCATGAATATGCTAAATGACCTAGATTAGTGTAAGTGTTTGGCAAGTGTAGGATGAAAACCCACTCTGCAGCTTTAGCTTTCCTCAACTGCATGTTAAGGAATGCACCCACCGTGCCTTAGGAATCTGCAGCAGCTGAAGGATATATTAACCTCGGCTTTGCTTCTGGGAGAGTGGAACCCTGGAGATATTCCTCTTGCAGTGAGCTGCAGTAGGCAAGACTACAAGGATTTTCTATGCTGAGTGTCGTGATATGCACCTGTAACTCCAACATCTGGGAAGCTGAGAGAGGATGACCACAAGTTTGAGCCCAACTTGGACAACGTAGCAAGACTCTGTCTCAAACTTAAAAATTAAAATATGGCTGCCGGGCATGGTGGCTCATGCCTGTCATCCCAGCACTCGGGAGGCAGAGACAGGAGGATTGCTGAGTTCGAGGCTTGCCTGGGCTACATAGTGAGCTGAGGGCCAGCCTGAACTACAAAGCAAGACCCTGTCTCAAAAAATAAAAATAAAAAAATAAAAAAAATAAAATTAAAATATGGCTAAGACTATGGTTTACAAAGAGGGCCTAGATTCAATTTCTCATTTCACTTAAAAAAGAAATAGTAAGTATTCTAAATCAGTATTGACTATCATGGGTAAATCATTGTTGTAAAGAAGGTGCAAAAGAAGAAAGGTGCAAAAATACTAATATAGCCGGGCATGGTAGCTCACGCCTGTAATCCCCGCACTCGGGAGGCAAAGACAGGAGGATTGCTGAGTTCTAGGCTTGCCTTGGTACATAGTGAGCTCAGAGCCAGCCTGAACTACAATGCGAGACCCTGTCTCAAGAAAAAAAAAATACTAATATCATCCTTAACCTGAAAAACCAAAGCCTAAATTCCATAGTGACAAAGTAGTGAACCACTTTTCTGGCACTTTGCAGGAGTGATCCTGGGAGCACCACATCACTGCTAAATCCCTACTGCTGGCTGTATATGTTCTGTAAACTGGGTCTAGTCATATATTGTTTGTATTTTTCAAAAACAAGAATTAAAATACGTGCCTGATGTAAAATGTGCACTACTTTAACCTTAATTTTACACCAGTCACCACTGAGGTCGTTCTAAAGGTTATTCTCGCATCTACCCCACATTCTCTTCTCACTGATTTTTTTTCCCCCGTAGAGCAAATTGGCCAAGAAATGTTGGAAAACCTCAGCCACGACAGAGAGAAGATACAGCGAGCACGTGAGAGAGTAAGTGCAAGTGACACACTCTTTTGCATCTTCCATAAATAAGCAGACAGAGTCAAAGGTCCTTGGAACACAGAGACAGCAGCAATGATATGCAAGAGATACAAATATGAAATGAACATGACTGGGGTGGACAAGGGTGCCCAGACTTTCAAGAGGCAAAGAAAGGGTAGGCGACGACTGCCAGAGAAGCTGACTGTGGCCATCCTGAGTGCCCACAGGAAGATGTTTTATTTAGTTCTCAGGCTGAGAAGAAAGCCATTGAGGGAGATTTTGGCATGTGCCAGCTGTGCACAGCAAGGACTCAAATACCAATGTCTCACCCTCGCTTGCTTCATTTCTTTTTTTTCTAGGACTTTGGGTATTTCTACATTAGGTGTCAGTTATCAGACATGTGTTCAACTTTGTCAGCCTGCGAGGCCTTTGCTTTTATATCCAGTTCAAGTATCCATTTTAAAGTCCTTGGATTACCTCACACATGTCATTTTCTGAGTGTACAATTTTCAGTTTATGGATGTTCTGGAAATGTATTTATGTTTGTGCATGTAAGCATTTTTAAAAATTTTTCTGCTATGATATAAAATCATTGCTTGCTATGTGCTTTAGAACTAATCTAACCCCATAAAATTTTATTGTTCTTTTGTTTTAACCATGCTTTTCTCCCCATAGCTTCGGGAAACAGATGCAAACTTGGGGAAAAGCTCCAGGATTCTGACAGGGATGTTGCGAAGGTAAGAGCAAGGTAGGGTACCAGTCTTCTTCTCTCTTTTCTATTTCTTTTAACTGGTTTTTTTTCCCCATCCAATTGCAACAGCAGATTTTATAGGCTTACGAGCTTCTGCTCTTTGTACACCATGTCAGGACCCTTTTGAAATAACAGAGCACTGACTTTAACTCTTGTTTGGATGGAGACACACACTGACTAACTCAGATTAGAGAGAAGGCTTGAGCTAGCAGGGTTACCTCAAGCTATGGAAAAATTAGGGTTAGACATGAAGTATTTTTTCATAGCCTGAGGAAGGCCCTATGGCAGGAACAGACTGACTTTATTTTCTGTTTGGAGAGAGGGAGGGCAGGCCTGTCGACGACAGGAGCACATTTGAAATCGGCTTTGCTCTCTCATGCCTCGTTTTCATTTTTCCAAAGGACTTTGTTCAGGGAAACATTTTCATTTAATATCTATAGTTAAGATGATTTATAAAATATCATGATTATCTAAATGATCTAAATTCATATGTGCCAGAAAATAAACCTTTATATTTTATATGTGTAGCTAAACATCGATGGAAAATATTTGGGAGAATATGAAAAGATAAATGAATGAGAGTAAGTAATACTCTATATAGCTATATTGAGCCCAGACTTATTTTGCACTTAGAAGCTACTAAATAAGAATGTTTATGATCCAGCATGATGATGCCAGCTAAGAATTGTGGAGAGAAAAGTGATTGAGAAATCTTCAGACTGGCCTCTGAAGAGCTTAATTGAATATGAGAAAAGTAAAACTTTATAGTTGACACTACAGAGATAGCTATTTAAAAATAACTAAAGCCATCTCTGATTCTGTATCTATGCATAGGAATTTGCTAAAACTATCATTTCTGTGCTAGAGATTTATTACACAAGAACTAATTAAATGTATAATTATTCCATCTTCAAGGCAGATGTGATTCTTTTCTCATCCCAGTCATTAGAGAGCCTGAAGTCCTGGGATACTTCCTAGACACTGTCCCAACTCAGGACCATAAACTTCAGATTCTCTGATCATGAGTAGTATATAGAGATAGCCACATCCAAACTCTGAGTCCACAGCGCAGGGAACTGGCAATAGAAGGGAATGCTTCAGTGCCTAAAGACAATAAAAAAAGAAAGAGGGGAAAAACCTCCATAGCTTCCCAGGGAGGGCCCCTGAATGTGAACTGTAACAAATATTCTGCATATGTCTCCATTTTGCCAAATCTCATTAAAGAGTCTTCCTGCTTTATGTCAATTGAGCTGTCCAGAAATCATTCATCATTTTTAGTGCAAAAAAAAAATCATATGGTTATTTCAATAATATCATATTAATGTTAAAGTTCAGCTGTCATTTAATGGTATGGCTTAATCAGATGTAGCATTTAGGAAAAATAGTTTGCTCGAGCTCTATGTGGCTTTCAGGTTGGCAGATTCAAATAAGGATTTATGAGCTTCTAAACCAATGGGTTTTTGCCTGCGTTTCTGCTTGATGTACCTCACCCGTTAGCGCAGGACACTGCAGACAGTTATTTCCACAAATAAAGCATCCCTCATATTGTGTTTGAATAAATTTGCAAGTCATTTAGAGGGAGAGAAGCACAAACAACTTTTGCACCTTTGAGGGGGCTTCTTTCTGTAGGGAAATTGTAGTAACACAATGGCTTCAGAAGCCACAGGAAAAAAAATTACTCTGGTGAAATCCACTCTGGCTTCTCTTTGTAGGTGTCCTAGTCAGTCACTGACTTACCTCCTTTTAGGGTGTGTGTCGGTTTCAGCAGAAATAAAAAGGCCCAGATGGACATCACCTTGCTCCACCTGAGCCCAAGAAGCCCTTCTGTTACCTGTGTGTGTTTGTGACAGTGTTTTTCCCTGGGTACAGTGGACTGTCCAGCTGTGTTTATCAGCACCGTAACCTAATGGGGTCTCTGGGAACCCAAGGCATAGCAGTGCTTCTAGTTGTGTTTCCATCCAGTTACATGATATACAGTGTGTTTTGAATTTGGAAAAACTGCAGAAAACCTTTTGTCATCTCCTTACTGCATTATTTCAAATTATTCCCTAGAAAGCAGTCTCTGGAGAAAGGGAACCAGGGCTTGGTTATCGGAGCTTTTGATTGAGTACTTTGACTTTGCATCCGCCATTGTACCCTGGAATTCACATGGCACTTTCAGGAAGGGAAGCCATGTTTCTTTACTTTTCTTGCCAAAAGACAGAGTTCCACCACGTGTCAGCAGGTGATTCTGATTTAAGAAAGAGAATAATACTGAACCATGTGCTTATGTGTCACCTTCACAAATACCTGAAAAAAACACATGTCCTCCTTTTGGGCTCTACCTATTTACCTACATACAAGTCTATTTTCATATGCTAAATTCTGTGTGACTGAGGATAAATACAGTCTACTAAACCAAGAAATTATTTCATTTGAAAAATTATGGGGGGCCAGAGATTTAGCTCAGTGGTTCCAGCATCTGCCTCTCAAGCGCAAGGTCCTGAGTTCCATCCCGGTAACCACATACAACAATGCTGGGTGTGGTGGCTCACGCCCACAGGCAATCAGTACCACATACCACAGTGCCAGGTGTGGTGGCTCACGCTTGTAATCCCAGCACTCGGGAGGCAGAGACAGGAGGATTGCTGAGTTCAAGGCTTGCCTGGGCTACACAGTGAGCTCAGGGCCAACCTGAACTACAAAGCAAGACCCTGTCTCAAAAAAAAAAATTATGGGTTGCTTTTAATTTTTCAGTTTACTATGATAGTGAATGTGTGCATAAAAATGTGCTGTGGGAATTCACAAAATTAGCTAATTCTCAAGGAATCTATTAAAGATTCTACAACTTTGGTTAATCTTCACTGACCATTTGAAAAGACAGTAAGAAAAACAACCAATAGACAATATGATTTAAATAAAAATAAGACCAATGCCGGGCGTGGTGGCTCACTCCTGTAATCCCAGCACTCGTGAGGCAGAGACAGGAGGATTGCTGAGTTCGAGGCTTGCCTGGGCTACATAGTGAGCTCAGAGCCAGCTTGAACTACAAAGCGAGACCCTGTCTCAAAAAAAAAAAAAAAATAAGACCAATGCTTGGGCTTCACTTTGAAAAAATAATAGGCAATTTATGGAATTGTAACACATAACAAGTTTTGAAAGGAGTGCAAGTATGCAGAAAATATTGAAACAGGCTTACGTTAGTGAGATAGCTACTGATTCAGTCAGAAAGAAACCTTTTTTGTATAACTGTTTATTATGTTACCAAGAGAAAGAAGATAAAGGAGCAAATTGGCCTTTCCAAATGTTAATAGTAAAACTTGACATCACAATGAAGCTATAGCTGATTTTCTGGAAAGTAATTTTTCTCCTACCTTGACATATGATGGAGAGCTACCTAGGGAAAAACTGTTCATTTCCTGACTCTGTAGACAGAGTTTAAATAAAGTAGAATTCAGATAATAAGGAAAATGGCCATGGACAAAATGAACATTCCTGTGGTGACTGAGGCCACAAAATGGATTTTTGATGACTCTCACAAAATCTGATTGTTATAATTGGTTGTTTTAAAGTGTGCTGAATATCACCGAGAGGCTTACATTTTTTCTTCACATAGCTGCATAGATGTGTTTATGTGTGTATGCAGGAATGTGTTTCATACATTTCTTACATATCTTGACTAGGAAGTCGTCTTATGTCAAAAAGTTCTAGTATTCAGTCAAAATGGAATAAAGATTTTTAGTTAGAAACAAAGGTAATCATTCTATTTCCTTAAACTTCTAGTAATAATAGTTAATAATTGATTAATAATAGTATATTTCCCAGAAGTTTCTGAAGCATGAGCCTCATTGAAATAAATTCAGAGGATACCCTACAACTTTATGTGTCAACTACATTGTATACGTTGACCAAGAGTTTACAAAAAGAGTTGTTATGTATAGTATTTTTAGAATGCTTTTTCTCTATGATGACCTCAGTATCAAGTAGTTTCTTCTGTTCCTCATAGTACATACATTTGCCCAACAATTTCCACAGAACATTTTCTTCAGAAATGGTTTCCAATCATCCTTCCAGAATAAGTGTGGTATTCTTTACTCCCAGAACTGCTCAGAGGTCATTGTAACTCCCTGGAACATAAAACGAGCACACATAAGAAGTGTAGCTGAGTTCCCTGCCAGTGTCCACACGACACTATTTAATATGTGCATTCCTGTTAGTGCTACTTCTGCGTCATCCTGGGGAATAATTGCCACCTATCCTTGCTATCGCATTTTACATTTCAAACATGGCCTTGTTGCTGTGGTAACATGACAGGTAAAACATCTGGAAAACTTAAAACTCCTGTCAAAATGATTCCTAAGGGTAAATATGCCAGAAATACCAGTGCAAGATCTGTAAACTATAGAAATATTTTTTAAATAAATAAAGTCCCCCACACTCTTCACCTTGGAATGAGGGCTCTACTTTTTAAAATTTTAATATAATACAAGTACATGTTAATAAACAAAAATATAAGAAGCACCCCTATAAAAACAAACTTCACAATAAAATAATTAGAAAATGCATAGAAAACAAAAAAATAGGAATGTGAGAAAATAAGGCATCAAAATACCTCAGAAAACTCCCTACCTTCCCACTGAATAAGTCATATACATTTATTCTTAAGCCATGACAGATGTTTAAGCTTCTTTAAAATTGTGTCCCCCCATTTGCTAAGAAAACTTTTTATTTTAAACTTTTTATTTTTGTACTACAATTTCTAAAATTCAAGAGAATTTTCAAGACTTATTTGAAACAAAATGTTCTTCCAAGTTTATTGTCAACTTCTATGTTTTGGAAAAGGTGTTTTTTCTCACAATATCTTGCATTTATATTTTCATTTTTTCTTTTTCCTCATTTGTTTTCTTTTCTCTGCTTATCTCATGGCTTCTTCCTAGCTTCTTGTAGTTACTACTGATGAACGAGAACCCTGACCTAAAATTAGGGTAACATAAGCTATAAACTATTTTTCAGCTTTTAATCAAATGGTTATACTCCAGAATAAAATTACTGAATTATCAGATTTAGGATGCAAACTATATCAATGCTACAAGCAAATTTTTTACACATCCTGACCCTCCTTGTGTGACTGAATCAATTCCTGTGTACCTGACTCATTGCCCTTATCTTATGACCTCTTCAAGACCAATACTGGTGAGGTGTACTTTTGCCAAAGTAAAGAGTGGCTTTGTATTTGCTTCTTTATGATTTTCTCTAACAACGTTGAATACAGATGTTCCTTGTTTAACAACTAAATTCCAGTCCTCCAGCTAGGTCTTTAAGTGGCTTGGTCACTAAACAAGGAATTGTATGTAGTATGTACATTACAATATTGAGAACACAGAAATAGTCCAAGGAAACTCCAATTTGATGACTTTGCTTTTATTTACACAATTCTTACCTGCAGTACCATGATGTATGTCAGAATATAAAACTATGGCACTGTACTATATAGATAATCAGCAAAAATTACAGAACTGTGTAAATAAGTACTATACCAAAAAAAAAAAAGACATTAAGGCTCTTGAAATACTGGTTATTGTCATCTCTGCTTTTAAAAAATCTTGGGATCAAAGGCTAAAATCAAGTGTTAATATTTTAGGTTAATTTTAGGTTGGTGTTTTTAAATTTTCTTTTTCCCTTCCCAGAGTTTCCTGAACTTTTTATAAAATTAAAAATTACTAAAAATAAAACTCTATCATCTTTTCCTGGTTTCTGTAATCCACCCACCATTCCCCTCTTCACTGTGACTCTCCTCTGCCCACACTACTCAAACTGCAACTATCTGCCAAGATGGATGGCTTAGGAAGGGGAGCCTCCTAACTGGTCTCTGTGCTTCTGCCTCCCCCTTTGTGATCCTTCTAAATATGCCTGACCAATTTACCTTCAGAGTGTAAAAGTAGCACTGTTTCTTCCTTGCATAGGAGCCTTTCACGGGTCCTGTCACTTCCTACACATGAGTATCCTTCTTAGTCTCATTCCAAAATAGTCAGTGAACTTCTAGCCTTATTGGCTTCCATCGCCTTTGCACAGACACCAGGTCCCTAATAAATTTGACTGCCTTCCATCTCCAAAGCTAGTTTGACTGCACTAATTCTCTTACTTTACTTTGTCTGTGACTTTGACCTGGAATGCTCTCCACTTGCCGCCACATTAGTCAGAGTCTTCTGGGTGCATGTGACAGAAATCCAGATCAAACTGGCTTCACGCACACCAAAAGGATATATATTCCTTCATGTAATTGAATAGACCAAGGGTAGAAGTGGCTTTAGACATAGTGGAATCAAGGGTTCAAATAATGTCATCAGTACTGAGTCTTGCTCTTTTCCATTTTTTTCTTAGATCTCTTATGTGTGGGTTCTGTCCTTTACCTGGGGTCCTTTTGCAAGAACAAAATTGTGGCAGCTTCTCGGTGACAGACATTGAATATAGCAAATTTTTTTCTTCCCAAGAGCTCCAACAAAAGTTGTAGCATGGAGTCATGTTGATTCTGATGGGTTTTGGTTGGATAAAAGTCTCATTGATCTAAGATCTGATGTTCTAGAGAGGAGACCCTATGCTGGAGGTAGATAAATGGACTGAGAGTGGGCAAAGCTTAGTTCTGTCAGAAGACCCTTGAGAGTTTTCACCAGAAAGGGGTGAAGAGAATGGATGGGCAAAACAAAAGATGTTACCTTTAGAGAGCTCCAGAGAAGCTTCTATATCTGGATCTCAGGTGAAATCCCACTTTCCTCACCAACCCTTCCACCTTGCAGCCAGAAATGTCTCTACTCTGGTTCTTCGACATGCTTTACACTTCTCACCAGGTATTGCCTATGTTCTAATTCTCAGCAGCCATGTCTTAATTTTCATCCACATCATTTTTATGTCCCTTTGCATCCCCAGAAGTGTTTTATACAACTTCCCTCAGTATGTATAGCTAGTTGAAATGAGCGGGAGGAAATACAGTTGAATGAAAAATAAAGGCAGAGGATCACTTAGGTACCCTCAAAGTATGAACTTGCCACAAACATCCAAACAGTTCAAAAGTTCCTACTTGAAAGCAAAATAGGAAGCACATTCAGAAAGAGGGATCCACTGTCTTGCAGAATGAAAGCAGGTTTGGCTGAGGCCAAGCATAGCCTTCTTGCCGTGGAAATGGCCCCTTGATGAGCTAACTACTAAGAAGCTGGCTTCCTGAGGGCAATGATAGCACTTGCAGTGCATCCTTGACCTAAGAAGGAGTCAGTTGTAGTGCCACATCTCCTAATTGTAGCTGGTCAGAAGCCTGGGTGCAACAACAGGCTCATGTAACCAGCTGAGTCCTCATTGATAGAATATCATGGGTGAATGGCCAAGAACGGTTTCAAAGTTGTTCTCTGGGTTCACATGGGTATCATTTATTTGAAACTCTGCAAGTTCATACTTCAGATACACATAAATATGTTCATTCATAGGCAGAATATGGGTGAGTTAGTGGTATAGTTCAGTAGTAGAGTGCTAGTCTAGCATGTATGAGTCCTTGGGGTTTAATCCCCAGTACTACAAATGTGTGTGTCTATATGTAACTTCACAATAGAAGAATATTTCTGTCCATTATTTCATCACAATGGGAAAGCATCTTATTTTTCTCAGTTCTGAGCCACAGTTTGACCTAATTCTTGAATCACCTTTCTTTTATGATTTTCCTTTTTTCCCAGGATTCTTGCCATTCTTTAATGCAATGTAGAGTGTAAAGGGAGCACTTTACCTTCACCATCAATGCCTTCTTTGAACACAGCCTTGAGCTGTTAACTAGAAGCAAGGAGCCCTAGGCCTTCCTTATAAACAAGTAATGGAGGCCTCAGTCCCCTTGTAAATGGCTATTTATTAACATATACCATCACCAAACAACATTTTACAATTCCACCCCCCTCCCCGCACCATTACACCACTGTCTGCTCCATTGTAAGTTGAGGGAGGCCTGCATCTGTTTCATTAAATGCCAGAGGCAGTGAACAATAGCTGAACTTTATAAATCAAGGGTTAGGGCTTCTCCTTTCACAAATCTACCCCTTCTTCTGCTGCTGCCACCACCACCGCCACCACCACACTGCCATCGCCATATTTTCTTGTTTGAACGCTCACATTGTAAATTAGCGTATTCACACATCAATTTTTAAAGGCTTGCTGTGTTATAAGATGGGACAAAGCAAGCTCAGTAACAGCTCATGCACAGTGCAGGTGGTCGAGCTAGCTGCTCCCAGATCAAAAGTCAAACAACTGTGAATCTGCTTTTGAAAGTGTAGTGAGGAAGACAAGGCAAGACTTATCTGCATGAACAAGAAGGAGTTATGGATATACATCACAAACGCAGAGAGACAAAGGGCGTTTCATAACCTTACAGGATACGAAAATCTAATTCTGACATCTCTGAGGGCTTCCTGGGAATATATGGCTTGTTTTTAATCTGTTTTTTTTCCTATAAAATTAGTCCTTTATTATGTGGCAATTGATAATTATTATTTATGCTTTGCTACTATCCTAAAGTAGCTAGGAATTTTTTAAGCCACCTTTAGGGCAGGAAATGACTCCTTTTCATGGTTGTATTTCATTTTTCAGCAGCATTTAAAGACAGACTCCTATTTATACCACACAAGCCGTTTTGTCTGTTGTAAACAAAGTAAGTGGCTGGGAATTGTGCTTTCCCAGAAATGTTTTCCAAGGAGGCCATAATAAGAAACAACTGTGTGTATCTTAAGACTTTGTCATCTAAATATTAAGAAAGAATCTGTTGCTTTTATGGGAGGAAAAGATCAATGCTGTTTCTTTAAGAAACACGTTTAATATCTAGGTGAAATTAAAATATTTTTAAAATAGAATTGAGGTTGTTCACATTTTTCTTTAAATCATCTCTTACATTTTTTGTTTTTGTTGGGTTTTTTTGTTTGTTTTTTGAGGCAGGGTCTCGCTTTGTAGTTCAGGCCAGCCCTGAGCTCATTATGTAGCTGAGGCAAGCCTGGAACTCAGCAATCCTCCTGCCTCTGCCTTCCGAGTGCTGGGATTACAGGCATGAGCCACCATGTCCGGCACTGTGGTATGTGGTATTCATTGCTGGTGGGCGTGAGTCACCACGCCCAGTATTGTATGTGGTTACTGGGATCGAACTCAGGACCTTGCGCTTGTGAGGCAGGCGCTGGAACCACTGAGCTAAATCTCCGGCCACAATCATCTCTTACATTTTTGACAAGGTGGAAAACTAGAATGAAAGAAGATGTAATCTTTTTTCTTAACCTCAATATCCTGTTTTAAAAAGTCTACTGACTTCTTTGCAAAGTTTTGCAAAGAACTTTGGAACTGACATTGCATTATTAACAGGGAAAATACCAGGAGGACAAATTGGACAAATATTTTTTAAAGAGGGTTGAAATGTCTTGAAATTATGAGAGAATAAGACCCTCTACATTTATTGATTCCTTAGGAGAAAGCCACTCTGTTATAAGGAGGAGAAAACCTGTTGACTTTTACATTCAGATGGTTCAGACCAGTTGAACATTTTGCCCGTCATCACAACATAAACCTGTTCAGAAGTCTCTAAAGCAAGTCCCCAAGGGCTTTTATGAAACCACATTCTCCATCTCAAGCCACAGGCAGAGGTTTCTCTCCTAGGATGGCTTCATGGCATCTCCAACCACTGGAATTTCCCCAAAATTTGTGTACATACATGTTTATGTATCTCTCTGGGAATTTTTCATTAAAATTCCACATTTTCTAAAGAGTCTACAACCAAAAAAGTTGAGCAATAAAGCATTGTTATACAACTGTGTCCATTTTCCTAGCTGACTTCTATTTAATTTTTTTGTTTTGTTTTGTTTTGTTTTGTTTTTTTGAGACAGGGTCTCACTTTGTAGTTCAGGCTGGCTCTGAGCTCACTATGTAGCCCAGGGCAAGCCTCGAACTCAGTAATCCTCCTGTCTCTGCCTCCCGAGTGCTGGGATGACAGGCGTGAGCCACCACGCCTGGCACTGTGGTATGTGGTATTGATTGCTGGTGGGCGTGAGTCTCCACGCCCAGCATTGTATGTGGTTACCAGGGATCGAACTCAGGATCTTGCACTTGCGAGGCAGGCGCTGGAACCACTGAGCTAACCCTACGGCCCTATTTAATTATTTTGATGTCTAGCCTACTTAAAGTATGTTAGTGCAAGAGAAACATTCATTTGAATTTTTCTACAAAGTTAACAAAAAAACTGAAAATGGAATATCTTCCTTGAGGAATCAGATCATTTGTCAAAAGTAAGTCCTTCAAGACTATCATAGCTATTAAACTATACATAAGGATTTATGGCTTATAAGGCACATTCACATACATTATTTAAGTTAATCTTCATAAGAACTCAATGAACTGGTGTTATCACTATTATCTTAATTGTTCATTTTCTGTTATTGTAACAATATCCTTGGAGACTGAAAAATTCATAAAGAATAGAAGCCTTTTTGGTCCCTGGTTCTAGAGGGCAGAAGAACCAAGAGCTTAGGCTTGCTACCTTGTTAGCACCTGGTGACAACCCCAGTGGCTACACCACATCCTGGCAGAGGATGGGAGCTCCAGGATTTCCTCCTCTTCCCATAAAGCCCCCAAAGCCATCATGAGAGCTGTAACGTCATGAACTCATCTAATCCCATTTACTACCAAAGGCACCCCTTCCAATACTATTAATATATGAGTTTAGAGTTTATATTTCTGACATATGAACTTTGGGGGACATGGTCAAACCAGAGCATTTATAGATAATTAAAGCCTGTGAAAATTGACTTTTTTTTTCTTGAAGTACTAGGGATAGAGCCAGGGCCTTCACACTAAGTTATATCCCCAGTCCTTTTTTGTTTTATTTTTATTTTGAGACAGGCTCTTTTAAGTCACTAAGTTGCCTAAGTGGGACTCAAGCACCATCCTCCTGCCCCAGGCTCCCACCACACTGGGGTTATACCTGTGCACCACCACGTCCAATGTAGAAGTTGAGTTTTGCCCGAAGTTATTCCACCAAGATGGGGTAAAAGGTGTTCTTAGCAGTATCTAACAGTTACAGCTTTAGTGCCTTCTTCAACTGTAAATCTTAATGTTTACTCTTTAGAACATTACTTTAGAATGTTAGGCATTAAAGATGAAAATTCTACTCCTCTTCAGCTTTGTCTAATTTGGGAAATGTGTTTTATGTTTCATAAGATATAATCATACATAATAACTTGTGCTGCTAGTAAGAGGTCAGTGCCACAGAATATTCCTGGAAGAAGAAAGCCCTGGGCCTAAGTGGGCAGAGAGAACTTCATAGATGAAACACCAGGTAGCCAGGAGGCCAGGTCACACCTGACCCCAACCCACTTTCCCATCTATAATGGCTTTCAGTGAAAGATCCTGGCAGCAGTCTGATTTCTGAAGATGGTATTAGAAAGGTCTCTTCAGCCCTCACTATGTCACCTACACATAGGAAAGTCATAGCTTAGAGCCTCGTCTGCTCATGAAGTTAACATGATGCCAGAGCTTCAGTTTTAACTTTAAACTTGCAGAGAATTTTTAAAACTTGGATGAGTTTAAGGTTTGTTTGACAAATATTAAAATTAAGAAAGGTTTGAAATCACTAAAATAGTTCTAACTATAAACAATTACCAAAAACCTTTTCATACATTAGAAAAATATTGAGAATCTTCACACATTAGACTAAAATTGCATATTTAGAAGACAGTATGGCCTTTGAAGTACTACTGCTTGTCAATCATGCATACTATTTGTATGATTCATGGGTAGATGAAAAGAGCATTGACAGAGTACATAGATTATTTTATTATACCATGTTACTTACTTGGTAAATCTATCACTTAAAAATGTCAAATTTTTCATGTATTCCAATTAAATCCTTCACTTCGAAAAGACTTATAGAAATTTAGTTATGTGAAAACTTACTCAACCAATAAAGAAAAGCATTCATTTTCTATTCTGTATACCTGATCTGAAGCCATCGCCTTTTAGGTCTTTTAATCTGTTTGTTCAAGGCCAACCTATTTATATGGATAATTTTAAAGCTTCTGTATAGAGGGGGGAAAAAAGAACATTTTCTTTATTCACTGGAGTTTTTATGTGCCTTGAAATTGCGTAGATAAAGTATTTTAAAGCCCGTGGATCTGGAGAAGATAAAAGGTCCCTTATTTTATAAGGCTTTATGTAAGCTTTTCAAATGTATAGTTTTCTCATGGCAAGAATTTTTTTTAAATAAGACATTATTTCACTATTACAGCTAGATTTTGAGGTAGGCATCTCTTTTTCCTTCCCTAAATTGCATGTTAAGTTATGCATTTAAGGCAATTTTTATTACATTTTGTCTTCTGAACTTTAACAGTTTTCTTGTCAAATAAATTAATTTACCAACCCTCATTTTTAGTGTCAGGTGAGTATTTAATATGACTAGAATACTGAATATCAAATGTGATTAGGAAACAAAGTGACTTTAAGAAACAGACTGAAAGGTATAAATTTGTTTTGTCACATGTAAATATGAAGAGGAAAAGTTGCTTACTTTTTTTTCCTTCAGAATTTTTGCTAAGTCTAATACACTGGGAAAAGAAGAGGCATTTTTTAACTTAGGGCAATGAGATATAGACAAGATTCTGGGTGAACACAAGCTGCTGTTAGCTCTGCCATGTCAGGCCAAGAAGCAGCTTTCCCTGGCTGGAGCGTTCCCAAGCCATCACAGCCGTCAGACAGGTGGGGAATAAATATTGTACGATAGTGGGACATTTGAAGAGCAAGATCCCAATCCCTGGGACTCGATTTGGACAGGCTTCAGTGAGAGCAAACAGGTGTTCCTGGGAGGAACTGTCCTCAGATGGCAGGGGGTGTGCCATTCTCTCACACACATAAAAAGTTTCCCTTCCCTCTGCCCGCAGGAAAATTAGAATTAACTATAGCTTTTTCTTTTGAAATGGAAAAAGAGAAATAAAAAATATGGCACCAGGTTTTGGCTCTGGCTGGATTTCCATGGAGCTTGGGATCTGCGATGAATGAAGAGCATTCCTGCAGCCCATTATCCTTGTAACTTTCAATACTGGAGATGGTAGAAGAATTAGATGAATGCAAAGTGTGTTTTAATACAAGATGCACCTAGAAAATGAAATAGTTTTTCCTTCTCTTATTCATATATTCATTAGCAAGTATTGCTTGAGCACTTGTAATTTTCTAAACATTGAGAATAATAAGTCCTGGAAATAGGGTGTAAGACATAGAGAGGCCCTGCAGAACCTTACTCTGAGTTGTAATAACAGAGATGCCTTGGAACACCAAAGTCAACCAGAGTAAGTTTTGGGAAATACCCGGTGATTCCTGGCATTAAAAATATTTCTTTGCCATGATATCATACTGAAGATATGGCTAACATGTTTTATTTGATGGCATTCTTTTTAAATCATATTCTTCCTACAAAACAAAATAATAATGTTAATTACATTTTTAAAACTTCATCCTAAGTCTTCTACCTTGAAACAAGCAATTTCTTTCCTATAAGTACTCTTCTAGCTTTCAGTCACAAATTAATGTACTATGCTGAACTATTAAGTTAAGCAGGCTAGACTAGAACTTGAGAGCCTTATGCCTCAGCCTCCCAGAGTGCTGGGATTACAAGTGTGGACCACCACATTCTGCCTCAAAATTGTATCATAAAATTTCACACACCTTTGTAATTGTATTTCTTCATGATTTAACATTTTCTAGTTATAAAAACTTTTGAAATCCCTTTGTAGGGAAAAAAAACTTTATTAAGCACCAAAGAGCTATCAAAGCATCACATTGCCATTTGACTGTACAAGTTGTGTTTTTATGTAATGGCTATAAAATTAATTTTAAAAGAAGATAGAGAAAATTATTCATAACCATACTGGGTAATGATAGCAACTAATAAATTTTAGCATATTTAATTCCAGCTTTTCATATGTATTTTATTTATAAACATAAATACATAAACAATTTTATAAACATAAAAACATAGTTTTATTCTTTGCTATTTGTCTATTATATTGAAAGCATTTCCCATACCATTAAAAAGTCTTTATAATTACTATTTATAGTGATTATATAATACATATTATTGGGCTGGGAACTTAGCTCATTGGTTCCTGTGTCTGCCTTGCAAGTACAAGGTCCCTGATTCGATCTCCAGTAACCACATACCACGATGCTGGGTGTGGTGGCTCACACCTATAATCCCACCACTCAGGAAGCAGAGGCAGGAGGATTGCTGTGAATTGGAACCTTTGCCTGGGCTACATAATGAGCTTAGGGCCAGTATGAACTACAGAGTGAGACCCTATCTCAAAAAAAAAAAAACGTATTATTACTTCATAGGAATATTTTCTCTATGTTAAACAATTAAATGTTTTCTAGCTTATAGCTGATACAGTATGTCTTCGTTCATAGATTATATTATTTTCTTAGTGTAGAATCTTGAAGATAATAATTACTCATCTTATTTATGATTTTCCCATTCAGTACTCAATTTTCTAGGGTTGTATTGGGCATGGATATATCA
Source organism: Thryonomys swinderianus (assembly GCA_004025085.1). Classification (NCBI taxonomy): domain Eukaryota; kingdom Metazoa; phylum Chordata; class Mammalia; order Rodentia; family Thryonomyidae; genus Thryonomys; species Thryonomys swinderianus. Next base: position 38,354 of record PVIC010010788.1, read on the forward strand.
AGTGACTTTTTAGATAGTGATTTAAATACTACTTTTAGATAGTGATTTAGATATATTCAGATTCATAATCAAGAATTACCACCAGGGCCGGAGATTTAGCTCAGTGGTTCTGGCGCCTGCCTTGCAAGCACAAGGCCCTGAGTTCAATCTCAGTAACCACATACAATGCTGGGCATGGTGACTCACGCCCACCAGCCATTCATACCACATACCACAGTGCCGGGTGTGGGGGCTCACACCTGTAATCCCAGCACTCAGGAAGCAGAGGCAGGAGGATTGCTGAGTTCAAGGCTTGCCTGGGCTACATAGTAAGCTCAGGGCCAGCCTGAACTACAAAGTGAGACCCTGTCTCAAAAAAAAAAAAAAATTACCACCAATTGTATGCATGCCACACTTGTGCTTGTATGTGTGTTGGCTCATATTTTGGGTTAGATATAATACTTTATATCCTACCTTTCCTAGGAATCTAGAAATATTAAGCTACTGTTAAGATATTAACAATCTATAAATATTAAGCTAACATCCTAGACACCCAGGAGAGTTTTCTTTCATCATATCTTTGATTATTTCTTCAGTTTTGAATTTTCTGGATTCCAGACATTTTATTTTTACATTAGACTTCAATTTTATAAACTTGTCTTCCATATTTGTCATGTAATTAATTTTTTTCATTGTATCTTCAACATCATTTATTCCACTCTTTCCAGCATGGTTTCCCTGAATCTACTGCTTCATGTCTTTTATCTTAAGTCTTGCCAGTGTTTTCCTTAGTTTCCTGCCCTTACTTTATATAGGCTTGCCTTCCTACTGTTTTGAGAGTGCCTATTTTCAAAAAAAGTTGTATTTCTTTCATACACAATTTCAAAGTCTCATGCTTCCTTAAATCATTAGAAAGTTATATCCTTTTCTCTTTGATAGTGTCTTTTTCAATCATCCTTAAGTTGTTTAAATTTTTTTTGTTGTTGTTACTTTTCAAGCCTTGTGCTGTCCCCAGTTCCCTTTGTCTCTAGGCTGTCTTTATTGGAAATGCTTTCCTTCTCATATTTCTTGACTCCAGCAGGAGACATGTCCGACCCATGTGTGCACAAGTACCATCTCTTCCACAGCTCTCTTAACCACTACACATCACAACATGTCACTTGTGAAGAGAACATCATATAGGGTTCCATGCATCATGCCATACCTTATCTATGGCTGCCCAGTATTCACCAAGAACTCTGCTTTCTTAGCACATATAGGAAAAAAACAAGTTGCAGAGTATTAAAAAAAAAGTGTGTGTGTGTGTGTGTGTGTGTGTGTGTGTATACCAGTCCTACTGTCTCTGCCAAATTGCAATACTATATTCACTCAAGAGAGGGAGCTTCTTAATTTGTGGTTATTACAAACCTTGATTTTTTTTTTTTAATCTAGTAAGACTCTGGGCAGAAATCACTACTTACATATGTTTAGTAACCCAGTTCAATTATTATAGTAGTGACCTTTCCAGACTCTGACAATTTGTGATGTAAGTTTTGGTACTGTAAATATTCATAATCTTCTATTTTTTTATTTCAATATTGTGAGCACTTTGATAAATTGCAGCATCAAGTGCTGTGGACCACGCACCATTTTCAGCTCAAGACTGCAGGTAATCTTTAAAACTTCCTTCAATAAGGAGGCCATTCAAACCATTCTGTAGCTCAAGCCTTGGGCCTGGGTGCCTGGGTGGTCTTGTTTTAAGTGTTGCTATTTAATTATTGATGATTTACTGACACAAGGCATGGGAGCCTTAGGGAAAATGAAATCTCACATGCCTGTTTCTTCAGATGAGTGTTCTTTTGAGGTTTAAGTGTCTCTCTAAGTAACATGGTGAGGCTGGGTGTAGGGAGCCATTCCAAATACTGCCTGGCAAAGTCAGCCTCTGTAGTCAGTCATGAGTCCACCCATCAAGACGAGAGGCACCTGCCGTGTTTCATAACATGGTAGCCTGACAGAGAGGACCTGGCATAAGGACCAGGCATTCACATTCAATTCTTATACTTCACTTTTCTGCCCCTTGTGCAAAAAAGTCTAACCTCCAACAATAAAATGTATTTATGTACAAAAACTGATTTTCTTTGTTAATGCTTTTATCCTGGGAAGCATTTATCAGGCAAATGGTGATGTTGTGAAATGACTATCAAATGGTCTGTGAAATGAATCCATTTCACAGACATGTCCTGGGCACTTTGCTGGATATGTAGGGATGAAAGGTATTTTTGCTTTGGGAAACTCACATTGTACTCAGATGTAGTCAGGAAAAATGCTAATTGGCATGAACAGTGATCAGAAACCTCAGTCTACCGCTCCCAGAGCTGGAAGATGATGACCAGCCCAGAGCAGTGCAGGCAGGTTCAGAAGAGAGTGCTTCTGTGCTGACTTTCAGGGTAGGGGTAGGATTTGCCTAGGCAGGGTCCAAAAAGATTCCAGGCAAAGCAAACAGAGTGAACAAAGCTAAGGAGACGATAAGACTTTGCAAGACAACTTATGGCCAGTAATTCCAGTCAGCTGTTTGTTTTCTAGTCTCTGTTTTGCCTTTCATTTTCAGATGTTCCAGTACTAACAGTAGAACTGGAGGTCACTTTGTAGCACATATCTGCTCTAATACACAGCTATCTCCTTCCTGTCTTTTCCCTCCTCTTGGAGGCTAAAACTTGCCTACATCAAAGTGACTTGAAAAACCTGGGTTCTAGTTTCCATCATTATTCTGTGTTGTCGTGTCATGTTGTATTGGGTTGTGTTGTGTTGGAGGCCCTATGAACCAAGCCCAAGGGCTTAAGCAAGCACTCTACCATTGAGTTATACCCCTAAGCTACCATCATTATTCTTTCTTTTAAATTGAATTCTTTATTGGTATATTTTATATACACATAATGATCATGATCACACTCAACATTGGGAATTTGTACCAGTATATGACATGAGTTAATTCTCATTTTTACTATTTCCCCTACCCACCCCACTACTCCTGCCCCATAGATAGCTAGATAGATAGACAGATAGATAGATAGATAGATAGATAGATAGATAGATAGATAGATATGTTTGCTTTCTCTCTTTTTAATTATATCTTTTCTTTCCCCTCATTACTTTCCCTTACCCCTTCCCCTTTCAATATTTCCTATGTTGGGGCTGGAGATTTAGCTCAGTGGTTCCGGCGCATACCTAGCAAGTATAAGGTCCTGAGTTGGATCCCCAGTAACCACATACAACAATACCGGGCGTGGTGACTCACACCCATGAGCAATCAGTACCACATACCACAGTGCCAGACATGGTGGCTCACACCTATAATCCCAGCATTTGAGAGGCAGAGGCAGGAGGATTGCTGAGTTCAAGGTTTGTCTGGGCTACATATAGTGAGCTCAGGACCAGCCTGAACTATAAAACAAGACCCAGTCTCAAAAAAAAAAAAAAAAGTATTTCCTATGTCACAAAATCTATCATACATTCTAGAACTCATTTACATCTTCAGATTCTCATACCAGAAAAAATATATGGTATTTACATATCTGTGACCTATTTATTTCACTTATTAGTGTGTCCTCAAGTCTTTATTGCAAACATATTATGTGTACTGGGCAGAAAGAACCTTATTAAAGAATGAAGTCCTTTCTATGGTTTTTATGTAACCAGTTCATCTATATGTTTCTTTTTCAAGATTTATTTGCCCTCCACGGGTTTCATAGTATTTTTCTAGGAAAGGTATTATGAGCTATGTATGTAGGAAAACTAGACTGTCATTTAAAGATGGAGTTTTTTCACTCCCAGACCTGAGGCAGTTCCCCAAATGTCTGTTCCCTTGACCTTGAGGCTCTGCTGCCTCTGCAAAGGCAGTGCGGCATGGCTGTGACATGTTTCCTCAGCTCTGCTGAGTATGACATCATCAGATTACCTGGTGAGAACAGGGGCTCGGGGGAGCCAGGACTACATCCTAGAGGTTTTCAGGAGTTCATGTGTCAGAAATCCCGGAATAGTGGAATCAAGAGAAACTTCGCCACAGTGAGCAAACTGGCTTGCGCATACTACATCTATATTTTTTAATAAACTTTAATAGAACCTGAAAATTTTAACCCAGTTTTGCTTTGGGGGAAAATGTATTAACCACATGTCTTGTCAAGATATCACTTTTTTTTTTTTTTTTTTTTTTTTTTGCTTTTTTTTTTTGGAGACAGAATCTTGCTTTGTAGTTCAGGCTGGCCCTGAGCTCACTATGGTGCCCAGGCAAGCCGCCGCGAACTCAGCAATACTCCCGTCTCTGCTTCCCGAGTGCTGGGATTACAGGCGTGAGCCACCACGCCTAGCATTATATGTGGTTACCGGGGATCGAACTCAGGTCCTTGTGCTTGCAAGGCAGGCGC